>APFE031043818.1:9368-44834 GCA_000404065.3 Pinus taeda | reverse complement strand
ATCCTTGAAAATTGCAGAGCCTTTATCTCTTCATCCATGCCACATTTTACGAAACTGAAGGAGGTTTTTGTAGCACATGTTGTCCAAACCAAAAACCTCTCCTGGTTTTTTAAAAAATTTCTCCACTTGTTCGGAAACTGTCCTTGAAAAACACGTGGCAAACAGGAGATGAAAAACTGCACCTACAGCAGTTTCGTAGCGCAACTTTGGTCACCCGTTCCTCCCATCTCAGAATGAATTTGAGGAAACTGAAAGAGGTTTTTGTAGATTGGTATGTTAGGAAATAAAGCCTCTTTCAGTTTTCAAAATTAAGTTTTCAGCTGCTCAAAAACCCTTCTGGAAATTTACTAGTAAACGCAGAAAACAGAGTTTTTTCTGCTAAAACAGTCTGCTACAGGGGTTTCGTAGCGCGCTGCGAATACACTGTATAATTACAAAAACCACAGTTTAAGGCCAAACTCTGACTGTCTTGGGATTTCTTTTCTCAACAGCCACTCATTGAATGGATTAAAGGCTAAAGAGTTCACCTCACTTTGATGAATTACAACTGATTTTTAAGGCTTGTTAGGTGCAGGTGTACGCATGTCCCATATGAGAAAATGGCAATCATTTCCAAGAGAGCCAAAAAGGTATTCATCCTTGAAACGCCATGAAACATCTTCAACTGCTCCCTCATGAAACTTTAACTATTTGATTGGCCTCAAGCACTTTCTTTCCAAATGCAGCGTTTATATCCCACAAGCATATTGTGCATCGTTTGAACCACTTAGTATGTGACCTTCTTTTAAAGGACCTCATGTCAAAGCATATCCTTCATTAGAATGACCTTTCAATATAAATTCAGGATTGCAAACCCTTTCTTGAGGAGCCTGTGATGGATGCTTGTTGTAATCAAACACATAAACATTTGAGCTCACTGTCTTCGTTGCAATGACAAAATGAATTATGTGGCATGTAGCCCTTTTGTTCCTCAAAACTGGTCAACTTCATCAAAATATGCAGCTACAGCAGTTTCGTAGCGCGCTACGAAACTGCTGTGTATTACCAAAACACAGTTTTAATGCCAATTCGACTGTCTTGAGCTTCTTTATATTGGAATGTCTTTTTCAACTGCCCTGAAGCTATTCAAAACTGAAATGGAGATGCATCATTCTTGAAAAAACTTGCAACAAGGTAAATCATCAAAATTTGGTACATGACCTTACTTGCTATGTGGTTTTCCTTAGCTAAGGAAATCCTTTCTGCTGGCTTAGTTGTATCTTCAAATCCTCAATTTGCCTCTTCATAATTCTGATGTTGGGTCTGAGCCTATTATAAATCCATCTGATGTATCTTGCCTTGCTTAACAATGATGAAGATTTCTGATCTTTGCTCACCATAGGCTTATTTGCTCAAACTAAGAATGGTAGCAAATGTCTATTGCATGAACATGACCAAGATTAACATGAATATGTTCAGGGTCAATTAACTCTTCTCTTACCCTTTTTCTTTCAAATTTTGTTAGTGATAACAGACTCCATAGGCCCAATGGAAACTTATGTAATGTGTATCCAGCCTTCATGTTTGTTAATGTTATTCCACAAGAGTTAGCCATCTTATTATTAGTCAAAATCAATAACCCTTTGAGAGAGCCCTCTCAGGCTAAGGAGGCTAAGCCTTAGTCAAAAGATTGGTTTGAAATAGTTACTTGAAGTCTTCTTGGTCTGCAGCCTTCCAGGGCCTGATTTTGAGATAACATTTTGGTGCGTCTGCCGGGAGCCTGAAGATTAATCATTCCCGAAATCAAAGAGACTGAACTTCTTAAGGTAGCAAGAGCTCAGGAGAATTTTTGAGGCTGCAAATCTACCTTGGCGACTCCATTGTTGAAGAATTTGAAATTCATAGATTCATGGTGATTCCACTGGAATTATGAAGGACCCAGATGCTACGATTCTTATTTCAAGGTATGCATGCATAAATTTTTCAGGAATTCATGGTTTCCCAAATCATCTTCCCAAGGATGCATATTTTCTAAGGAATGGTCCAAAATTCAATGGAGAAGATTTGAGTTTAACTTTGAAGCATATATCAGATTTCTGTGATTTTACCGAGCTTCTTAGATTCAAACATGAGGATGTTTGCATTATGTTGTTCTATGATTCATTTCAAGGGAAATGTAAACAGTAGATTGAAAGCTTTCCTGCCAAATCCATTAAGTCATTTGAAGACTTTTGGTTTATGTTTTTGGAGGAATGGATAGATAGATCAGATGTGGTGGCAAACTCTCCTTCAGTTCAAAGTTTTAAACAATGGAATGAAGATCATATTAATGAAGAAATATGTGAAAATTTTTCTTTGTCCTTGTCTTCATTTTTGAAATCATTTGAGTGCAAGACAGAAGATAAGATGAAATTTTTGGATGAATTTTCTAAAGACATTGAGAAAGATATTGAACGTTTACAAGGTCAAATTCAATCATATAATCTTCATGGTTATGATCATTCTTTTCAAAAGGTTTCTATGTCAGAACACAAGGAGAGGGTGTTGCTTCCTTTCTCTTTCATGATTGAGGAAGAAGACACTGTTATTTATGATCAGTTTGCACAACCAGAGAGTTACAAGAATCATCAAGCTGATCATGTATTCTGGGATCCTATAGCTAAATACATGGAAGAGTTTTACTCTCCAGTGTTTCAGTTTTTCTATGAAGATCAGAGGCAATTTCAGTGGCAGTGATCATCACAATATCATAACGGCTCTGAACTCCAATGCAGTAAAAAAACTCAAATATCAGATAAGACAAATGATTGGCTACATTGGAAATTTCACATTGATTGAGCTGAAATAAATTTGAAATGGATAGGGTAGGTAGGTAGGAATATGCAAATAAGCTCAAGGTTGACGGAGCATTTTTCAGTAGATGTAGATTTCTTTTTCCTACAGTGATTATCAAGCTTAAGCCCGAGGTGAAGGCCCAAGAAGCTTGAAGGGGATCATTGTCAAGCAATGTCTATTATCATAAAGGATGAAGCACTGGACCTGCGAGTTCTTAGTGTACTACAGGAGCACACTATCCCAAGTGGAGCCACTGTTATCACTCAAGAAGTTTTTTTTAAAATTGTTCACATCAGTTCGTTTGTTTGTCAAAGGGTTGGTGTCAATTTTGGGTCTAGTCTTTTCATCTGGTTTTAGATTCTGCACAGTTTGAATAGGAATCTTGTTAAGGGTATTGTTGGTATGTCTAAAGAGGTAAATTCTCTTCTTTAGTCTATCATTGGTCTCATATCTCACATGGATATCATATGTCAAAGTTTATATGCGCTACGAAACTGTTTTGGTGATTTCGTAGCGCAGAAACTCAGTATAGGTGATTTCGTGCTGATCCATAACAAATCTCACCCAGCTGTCATGTTTATCAGAATCCGCTGTGTTTTAGGTCGTTAAGTGTCTTGGTACTGGCACATGTTTGCAGTTGTTACTGAGAAGGAGACAAAGGGTTCTGTTTACAATCTGCATGTATTAATGGAAAGTTGATTGCTGGGTCAAATGGCACCCCTTATAGATGACAGCTGGCAAATAAAATTGATCACCGCCAAGCAGAGAGTTGCAGTCTGGATGTGGCCATCATGGTCATACTCAAAGACCGCCCTTAAACGTTTCAGTTGGTGATACATTATTATTGATGAATCTAGTATGACTGGGGAGAGCAAATATGTTTATAAAGATAAGAAAAATCTCTTTCTGATGTCTGGCTGTAAGGTGGCAGATGGCTATGGTACCATGCTGGTAACTGGTGTGGGATTAAATACTGAGTGGGGTTTAGTGATGGCTACCATATCAGAGGATAATGGGGAAGAAACTCCCCTACAGGTCCGCCTCAATGGTGTTTCAACTTTTATTGGTAAGGTTGGACTTGCAGTGGCAGTTCTAGTCTTTCTTATTCTCATAGTTAGATTTTTTACTGGACAAACAGAGGACTCTGATGGGAAACCCATGTTTAAAGCAGGAAAGACCAAGGTTGGAGATGCATTTAATGGAATTGTTAAAATATTTGCAATTGCGGTCACCATTGTTGTTGTTGCAGTTCCAGAAGGTCTTCCATTGGCAGTCACCCTGACTTTAGCTTATTCAATGAGGAAGATGATGGCAGACAAGGCTTTGGTACGAAGGTTGTCAGCCTGAGAGACTATGGGCTCTTCTACGACAATTTGTAGTGACAAAACAGGAACATTGACCTTGAATCAGATGACAGTTGTTAAGGCATTCATTGCTGGTGAAAGCAGAGAGCCGCCGGACAGTTCAGAAAGTCTCCCATCTCTCGTACAAGCACTTCTTGTTGAGGGTATATCCCAGAATACTATAGGGAGTGTCTGTAAATCTAAGGGTAGTGGAGAGATGGAAGTGACTGGATCCCCAACGGAGAAGGCTATTCTTTCTTGGGCATTGAAGCTTGGAATGAATTTTGATGATGAAAGATCCAAATCTTCCGTCTTACATGTTTTTACTTTCAACTCGAAAAAAAAAAACGTGGGGGTGTTGCTTTGAAAAGGTCTGACACTGAAGTACACATTCACTGGAAAGGAGCTGCAGAGATAATACTCGATCTCTGCAAAACATGGATTGACAGTTCTAGCTCTGTGCAAGAAATGACTCCTATTCAGGTAGATGAGAACAAGAAAATCATTGAGGGGATGGCTGCAGCTACATTGCGGTCCATTGCTTTTGCTTACAGGACATGTGATCTTCATAATGTGCCTGTTGATGAAGAAAAAAGGCAATCATGGCAAATTCCTGAAGATAATCTTACCCTCGTGGCAATAGTTGGGATAAAGGATCCATGCAGACCTAATGTAAGAGAAGTTGTGAATATATGTCAAAAGGCTGGTGTGAAGGCTCGCATAGTGACTGGTGATAACATTTACACAGCAAAAGCCATAGCTATTGAATGTGGCATACTACAGCCAAACGAAGCCACAGAACGGTATGCTATCATTGAAGGTAGGGATTTTCGCAGCTACAGTGAAGATGAGAGGTTAGATTTGTGGACAAAATTTGTGTAATGGGAAGATCCTCACCTACAGACAAACTTCAATTGGTGCAAGCACTGAGGAAAAGAGGTCATGTCGTGGCGGTAACTGGAGATGGAACAAATGATGCACCTGCACTTCATGAGGCGGACATTGGTCTATCCATGGGTATCCAAGGAACAGAAGTTGCCAAGGAAAGTTCAGATATCATCATTTTAGATGATAATTTTGCATCAGTTGTGAAGGTAGTTCAGTGGGGTCGTTCAGTTTATGCAAACATTCATAAATTCATTCAGTTTCAACTCACTGTAAATGTTGCAGCACTTGCGATTAATTTTGTTACCAAAGTGAGAAACACTGTAATTTTTAATTCCTTCGTCTTTTGCAAAATATTCAATGAATTCAATTCAAGGAAACCGGATCAGATAAATATCTTTCGAGGATTGCGTTCAAGCCATTTGTTCGTTGGAATTATAAGCTTTACACTTGTTCTTCAGGTTTTGATTGTTGAGTTCGCTGGGAAAATTGCATCAACCACTCCCTTGAATTGGAAAAAATGGATTATTTGCCTTGTAATTGGTTTTATAAGTTGTCCACTAGCTGCCATTGTGAAACTCATTCCTGTACTGGAAACACCCTTATTTGATTACTTCAGTTTGAAGAAATCTAGGAGAAGGCAGGCTTCAACAGTGGATGACACATCATCAAATCATGTTTCGTAACAGTGGACAGCATATCACAACGTGGCCACCGTCATATTTTGAGGGATAACAATAAAAAACCGACTTATGAAGATTTGAAGACCATAAAGCCGAGAAGCAAGGAAATTCTCCTAATTTTCCTGGACAGTGAAGAAGGTACAGCATCCAAGGCCAACATGGAGCATTAAACACCCATCTCAGCCAAACTGAAAGAGAACCAGATGTCAAAGAAAGGAATCATCTCAATTAAAGCCATTATGCATGTAATATGGAGTTAGAGTCATAGTTGATTTAGATCTCTAAAAAACTCCAGTCAACACTATGTTGTATTTATTAAAGTAGTTAGAATTTAAGATTTGTTAGTAATAGAAGTAGTTTTCGAATTCCCCTCATGCTTGAGGAGGAATCTCGATCAGTTAGAATAAGACCCATTTTCAGTAATATAAGTTGTCTGTTTTTCTTCTTAGGATTCATGAAGGATTTCCATGTTCAGAATGTATGATTTGTTCTTTCCTTAATGTCTTTTACAGTTGCATAGATGTGTAATCACTCAGAATTCACTGATTGTGCTCTGATTTCTTGTATGCATTTATGAAATGTGGTTTTATGTGAGTTGTGTTCTGAACATCTAAATGCTAAGTGCCCTGACTTCTATGTAAAGGCAGTATCATTGTTTACTGAAGTATGATTGACTCCATAGGCCCAATGGAAACTTATGTAATGTTTATCCAGCCTTCATATTTGTTAAAGTTATTCCACAAGAGTTAGCCATCTTATTATTAGTCAAAATCAATAACCCTTTTGAGAGAGCCCTCTCAGGCTAAGGAGGCTAAGCCTTAGTCAAAAGATTTGTTTGAAATAGTTACTTGAAGTCTTCTTGGTCTGCAGCCTTCCAAGGCCTGATTTTGAGATAACATGTGCAACACCTCCTTGTAGGCCACTTTTGATTGCCTTCTTGATGTCCAAATTGAGCTCATGATAGCTAGTTGGAAATATATTCCTGTATACTTTCGAGAACATGTTGAATTTTGCAATTTGGAGCTCATTTTCCCTGTCAAAAGCTCAATCTCCTAAGATTGATCAAAATGTGAAAAATGAGGCTGCGAAAATGCAGAGTGCTGTTGCAGTCTACTTTTGGAGCTCTTCCTCAACTCCAAATTGAGTGAATGATAGCTCATTGGAAATATATGTTTGTCTAGTTATCATTTGACTGATCAAGCAAGTCTTTTCCCAAGGTCATTTCAGAAGTGCATCAACTCTCTTGAGGCAAATGATGTTTTGGACATTTCTCCCAAACCATGAGACTGGTGTAAAAATTGAAGGAGGTTTTTCTTCGTGGTTATATGATGGAAAAAAACCTCTCTCACATTTTTCAAATTCATCTTTTCTTGCTAAAAAACATAATTTTAATAAAATCTATCCCGATGTGTGGAGCAGAGGACTTGTAGAAATGAAGGGAAATGAAGGGGATGAGGGGATTCTAAATTCTTGAGAAAAATTTTGGAATTAGGCATGGATGTTAGGAAGCAGGGGAAAGTGGAATTTCAAGGATTGAGTGAGGGGAAGGGGTAAAAAAGGGTGAAACACAGGCCTAGCCTAGAAAAGTGTCAAATTGTAGCAATATGCTAGGGTTTGTGGGAAAATGATGAATTTGAAGGATATAAGTGATGGGAATTATTTCAGAAGGTATACTAAGGATAGGGGAAGGTGTGTGAGCATCAAGATACAAGTTTTGTTGATGATTTTACCATCCAAGAAAAATTACCTTCAAAACCCTAGGAGAGGGAAATGAGCCTTACCTAAGCACAACTGAAGCACAAACAAGGTGTAAAATGACGCATTGGAACCTGAGATAATGATGACAACTCTTTGAATGATGGTACACTCAGCCAAATGGTGACATGGACCAATACTTGGAAAACTTTGGAAGGAGTGAAAACGATCCTAGACCTAGTACCTAATGACCAAATTTTACTTGAAGACTCACTGAAATGACAAACAATTGACTTTGACACCCCAAGACCACTTTATAAGAGCATATTTGATCACTGGTGGAAGGCTGTAAAGATTGACACTAACACAACCTATGACCTTTCACCTTCCTTTTCTCCTAATTTCTATTATTTTCCTAAATAAAATGCCAATAAATGCCTCATGCCTCTTTCCAAAGCCTTAGCCATTGCCTTTGCCAATTTCCTTAGCCATAATCAGCTGAAGCAACACCCACTAGGATGTTTCCCCCACCAGGATGTTTCCCCTACCATTTAGCTTGGATTTCGTATCCCATCACCGTGGCCTTATATATATTTTTACATGGAATTTTCTCCAGGGCTATTACAAAGAGAGCTGAATAAAGGAGCTTATTCCAGATATTAGGCATAGGAAAAATGCACGTGGCACTCTTTCATACTTTGTGGATGTTACTGATAAGTTAAAAGATAAATGCATGTGGCATTTGTTTATAGGGTGTGGACAAAAAACGAAAGGCTCCAAAGTAACCTCCCTTTAAAGAATGCCTTTGGCGTAGTTAATATTTTGAATTTATGGTATTTTTGTTCGATGGAGATCTATTCATAGGGTGTGCATTGGCTAGGATTTATAATGGCTCAAAGTCACCTTAAGCGCAATTGTACGATAGCGAGTGCATATAATGGACACGAGGATCATAGTTTTTTTGGTATGTAATCAATTAACAAGCTTAAATCCATCAAATATCTCACGTGAGGTGCAAATCTCTTTTAAAGTGAAAATAGATTTGATCCCTCTTGGCGCTTGGTAGGTCCAGAATTAAGATGGATCTAGGTTGGTATAATTATTAGACTTTAAATAGGCCACATTAGAGAAGAAATACCATGGGAAAAACCATGGGTTGGAGAATTTTATGTTTTATGTTTTTTTTTTTTTAATTATTATTATTATTATTTTAAAATTTGTTTTATTCTATAGCTCATTTGTTACCCCATAAACATATCATAATTAGTCAGCCATGGGGTATAGGTACCATAAGTAGGGTAAAAGGTATAACTTGTGCTCACGCCAACAACTACTATGCCCTTGCAATGAATCATCGATGCTCTGTTATGTTGGTTTTTCCTTGGCACTTTATAATTCAGTCTATGTTTAAAACATGATCACAAACACACTGAAATACCACAACTCTAAGCATTTTGCACAACGGAAATGTAACAACAATGAATAAAAAAAGTATACAAATATTTGCAGGCCTAAAAATTATTTATATTACAACTTTAATACAACAAACATAGGGATCTTGTACCAGGGATCATGGCCATTACAATTAGCCTTGCTAAAGAAGAACTTGACACTAACCTTTTTAGTCCACTTGCGTTAAACACCTAGTAGGTAGTTTTCCACCTCTACTCACAGAAATATTGCTGCTCCAATAACTTGGCCTTATGCTGCTCACAAGATCTATGCTCCTCCAAAACCCTTGCACACTTCAACTCCAACAAACTCAACCGTATTACAATGACAATGTTACTCCAAGGTCACTATTCATAGGCTCGAAAAGTCTGTCTTCTCATAGTGAATATGCAAATCAAATCATTGTACACTCAACCTCCAATCATCTGCGTTCACATAGTGATCTTGCTGCTCCAAGAGTCATTGTACATAGGGCTCACATACGCCAGTAATCTCACAGTGATTTGATCTCATCAAATTCACTATACATAATCCATGAAACGCCTTTCCTTATCCCTCATTCAAGGACATACCTTCACGATATAAAATTTGCAACCATCAACATAGAAAACAATGTCTCTGACCTATTCAATTCCTTTGCTCAGTCATGAAGATTCTCAGCATTGTGCATACAAATTTTAGAGGCTTATTGACCCTCTTTAAGGCTCTTGTGGCTATCTTAGGATGTGCCATAACTTGCAGCCACTTCAGTCCTCTAAAACTCTGCTTATACCTCATGTCTTGGCTCTTAACTCATGTGCATGCCCTCGAGGGAACTTGACCCTTACTCCAACACCTCCACTAGCCTCACACCCTCACTCTGCAATAGAATTAAGGGTCTCGACCTTCCTAAATGCAACAGAGGTCAAGCTCAACTTGTTCACAAACATATACCATAGCGTTATGCCTAGAACCATACAAAAACAAATATCGACCAACCCTCCTTAGCTCAACCTGCACTAGAACACAAGAAAAAGTATACTCATCCTTCTTCTTTCACTCCAACTCTTCTCCTTAAGGATCTACAATCTTCTTAGGCTCTTGTCTTCACGTTAAACGAGTTATAATTGTGTGTTAGGCCTTCACTTAGGCCTCTTTTATTTATATCCTCTCCATTGTTGACATAAGGTCTCCTTTACTCCTTCAAAGATTCCCTCACACAATAAATAATAAAAAATTACTTTCTTTGGGTATTTAGCCCACCTCTTTGGGTATAAATCCCACCACTTCGGGTACATTTCCCACAAAACCACTTTTTCGTGGGTCAACTCCTCACTGTAGAAATTCCTTATAGATTTAAACTGCAGATTGTAATATGCTAAAACAATTGTACTCTACTCATCATCGAAAATAATAAATGACCGATGAAATCATGAAGCATATAAGAGAAAGAATTAAATCACACATAAAATCCATAGCTAAAAACCCTTGCTATCTATATATTTCATTAATTAGAGAATATGAGAAGATTACAATGCTTTGCTCAAGCTCGAACAACCTCTACACTATCTCTATCTATCTCACTGCTTCCCAGACAATCTCAAGCCAATACTTAAGCCAAATTCTTTCTTGCCCAAGTCCCTATTTCCTTGCATTGTTCCCTTGGGAATTAGCCCCTATTTAATTGGGAAATTCCACAATTATGAATTCCAAAATCCTCATAGGCCTTCCTCTGATTCCATGCACCATCAGTTTAATGTAGATGATTTTACAATTGATAGTACACTATCCCTGAACTCCAATATCAAATGGGTCTTTCTCTAATCTTACATGCATGAGTTCATTATCAGTGAATCTTTAGTTTACTGGTTGATCACTGCATGCAACACCCCACTACTATAGGATGCACCCCACTACTGCAGGCTATACCCCACTACTATAGGTAAAACCCCACCACTACATGTTACACCCCAATGTTTGACATATAGCACCACATTGTACATCGGGCAACACCACACTTGACTGCAGGTTACACCCCACTACTGCATCTTATAGCTCATTACTGGATCTCCCACTAATTCCTCCATTAGTTGGAACTAGTTTAACTGCATTTAACTCAGTTAGATTGAATTAAATAATTACAACTCAAAATAAACTCAACTAGTGCTCCTAATTGTAGGAGACACTCTACATGACTCTAGTTAGACCCTCAACTCAAATTAACTAAGCTAACTAAGTCAAATTAACTTAGTTAATTGTTACAATTTGTCATGAGATGTGAAGTTACAATTTTATTCCCAATTTAATTCAAGGACAAAATTAAATTAGGATTTTCTTGTTGCATTTTCAACACTCCCTCTCAACAAGAAAGGAATTATCTGTTACCCGATCCCACCTCTGTGAAAGTCAAATTTTCATCTTGACAATGCCTTTGTCAAAATATCTGCATCTCGCTCCTCTGTAGGAATGTACTCCAACGACATGATTCTCCTCTACACACAATCTTGTAGATGGTGATACCATATGTCAATATGATTGGACCGATCATGAAAAACTGGATTCTAAGAGAGTTTGATACAACTATGATTGTCACAATAAATCACTGTAGGATCCATCTATTGACCAAATAACCCAACAAGGATCTTCCTCATCCAGGTAGTCTCACAAGCATCGACCGTGCACTCTTCTTATGCTTAACTCAGTGAAATTGATCTCTGCTTCATATTGTACTGAGAAACTACTGCTGACCTAGTACTGAAGATTCCCCCTAATGTGCTCTTCTTGTCAGATGGAATCTCTGCCCAATCTACATCAGTGAAGCCTTGAAGCTTGACTCCCTATGTTTGTTTGTGCCAAAGACCAAACTGAGTGGTGCCTCTAAGGTATCTCAACACATGTTTAACTACCTTCCAATAGAGTTTGGTTGGCTTATCCATGGCTTGACTAAGCTCGTTAACTACAAAACACATGTCTGGTTGTGTGTTCACCAAATATATAAGTGAACCCACAAGCTATCTATAAACAGTAGCCTCCACTACTTCACCTGAAGTAACATCTTCCTCCCTCTAATTACCTACTAGAGGAGTCTCCATGGGTTTTCTACTCTCCATGTGGAACTTCTTCAGTATCTCGTTGGCATACTTGCCTTTAGAGATAAATAGTTCCCCATATCCTGGACATACTCCCATACCAATAAAGTAATGCATGAGCCCTAGGTCTATTTTGAATTCTCTTGCAAGATCCTATTTACAATATTTTATCAGATTCTCATAACTTGTTAGAATCAAATCATCGACATATAATACTATAATCAACAATTTACCTTCAACCACAATATGGTAAAGGTTTACATCTGCTTCACTTTTGGTAAAGCCAATCCCGGTGAAATAACTTTCAATCCTAGTGTACCAAGCACGAGGTGCTTTTTTTAGTCCATACAACACTTGCTTGAGTCTGCACACATGTAACTCTCCATTGAAGGTCTCAAATCCTTTCGGCTGCTGAATATACACCTATTTCTTAATGATACCGTTGAGGAATGTTGTCTTCAAATCCATCTAATGTATCTTCCATCCCATTTGCGCTAACAGTGCTAGAATAGATCTGATTGAAGAGTACCTTATTACTGGAGCAATGGTCTCATCGTAATCAATTCCCTCCACCTAAGAGAATCCTCTAGCCACAAATATGGCCTTGTGTTTCTCCATACTCCCATCTAATGCTTGCTTTACCTTGTAAAGCCATATGGAAATCACCACTGACTTGTCTGTTGGTCTTGGGACCACTTCCCAAACACTATTTCTGATAATGGAGTCATACACCTCAACCATGCCATCAACCCATACTAGTTTTTTCACTACTTCCTCGAATGAAAATGACTCAATCTCTACATTCTCACTCATCAGATCCATGTAGCTAGTTACTGAACTGGTGACCTCCTCTTCCTATGTTGTGATGTGGGTGCTCCCACACTCTCTCTAGAATCATGCATCAATATGTCAGCCTCTCTGGTGTGCTTCCTTCCATCTCTGGATGTCTTTGCATGAGTGGGTGATTCCACCCTTTGCTCCTCTGCATGTGGTTTCTCCACATCATCCTGAGGGTCCTCCTTTGGAGCTAAATATCCTCATCTGCATGTAACTAAAGCCCCCTCTCAAGGGAACATCTCATGGCCTTCTCTTCATCAAACTTCACATCTCTACAAACCATTGTTGTCATGTTGGATGGAAGGTACACTTGATAGTTGTGAGGTGTATCAGTGTACCCCACAAATATGCCCAACTCAGCAGTTGGCTCTAGATTTTTGCGTGCATCCTTGGTAACATAATATTAGAATGATGAGCCAAAGATCCCAAAGTGTACCACTTCTGGTTTCTTACCTGAAAAATCTTCTTCTGGTGTACTCATTCCAAGAAATCGATGAGTGCTTATGTTTTGCAAATAAACAAATGTGTTGCATGCTTCAACCCACAAGTGCAACGATAGGCCCTGATCGTGTAACATTGCCTGTACAACTCCACCAATACGTTTTTTCTTCCTTTCATCCACCCCATTCTGCTGTGGGTTACGAGGTGCTATTAAGTCCCATTGAATGCCTTCTGATGCACATAAATTATTGAATTCGTTCGAAATATATGTTGATTTGGGGTAGCATCAGATGTGCTCTAGCCACGAAATTTGGTGGAGAGGTTGGGGCACATGAGATCTCCAATACCCATAAAGGGTTTGGGCAGAGTCTAAACATTTTAGGAGATATTAAAATAATTAATATTTTTAATGGAGTCCCTAAGTCTAAACTTAGGGAAAATAAAATATTAATGTGGATTAATATGAAACTGTGTTAAAATGGTCCAAAAGACATGGATCAAGCCAGATCTAATCTTAGCCATTGATTAGGGACTTAATATCGACCATTGATGTGTCAACAGGAAAAGTATAAGAGGAGGTTTGAGGGTCACTTGGAGAATACACCAGAGTGATAAGTCATTCTATTCTCTAGAGCGGGGTTTGCTAAGAGAGATAGAATTAGTGATTGGGAGATGCAGCTAAGGGGCATTTGAGTATAGAGAGACAAAGAGGAAGATATAGTGCCGGGAGAGTAGTACAGTAGCCAAGGAGAGTGGCGTAGAGCCAACTAGGGCTCACGCAGGGCCACGCAAAGGCAGCCAGGAGCTGTGGAGAGCTTTAGAGAGGCCAACGTTGTTGATGCAGAGGGCCAGAGGGTTGACACAGACCCATCTGGGGTGACGCATGGCCAACGTGAGGTAGAGAGGGGCTGACACAGTCCAGAGAGAGGCTGACGCTGGGGTTTCTAGGGAAGATTTGTGTTGAATAGCTGTCGGAAGGATTATCCGGGGTTTCAACTAGAAGATTTGTTAGAAACTGAGAGGTATTACTGCCAAGGAAATTCTTTGTTGGGTAGGATAGTTTCGGCACCCAGATTGTACTATGATATTTCTTAATAAGAAAACCCTTAGATAGCTGCACCAGTTTTCCCACATTGGGGTTTTCTAGGGACATTGGTCCAAAAATAATGGTGTGATATGGTGCGTTTGTTTCTGTTTCTTTTAGTTGCTGATATGTAATATGTTGAACATACGCTAGTGTTTATTTTCAATATTTACATTGTAAATAACTTGTTAAGAAAACTAACAAGTACGTAGGAATAAATCAGATAAAGTGCATGGATGGTTTCTAACTAAGTAAACTTAGAAACTTCAACAACATATTCTCCACCGTTATCGCTTCTCAGAGCTTTAACTTTCCTGCCAGTATATTTTTTGAAAAGCACTTTAAATTCACAAAATTTAGTGAACGCATGATCTTACTTCTGCGTGAAGAAAGTCCAACACTTACGAGAAAAATCATCAACAAATATTACATAATACCTGTGCTTGGTCGTGGAGATTGTCGAGAATGGTCAACACACATCTGAGTGAACTCTATCAAGTATTGCTTGCGCTCAACTGTATCTATCATGAAAGGAAGCTTTGGTGTACTTGCCCAATGTACATTGTTTGCATGTGTCTCTCTTCTCTAGTGTACCCTTAGGAAGTCCTGTAAAAATTTTCTCCATGATCTTCAAAGCTCCGTGGTGCAAGTGACCTAATCTTCTATACCACATCTCACTGATGTCTCGGCTCTGCACCTTCTTTGCTTTAGTGATTAAAATAACGTAGTGTTATACATCTAATTTGGAGAGGTTCTTCACCCAAACCCTGATCCACTTCACCTGTCCTAAGGCTATGTGATGAAGGAAAACTTTCTCTTGCTAAATATCATATCATAGCCATGGTCCTCCAACATGGCAATTGAAACTTATTCTTCAAACCTGGAACATACATGACAAATTTTAATGTGAGAGGAGAGCTAGAATCCCCCTAAAAGGTAACAATACTGATGCTAGTCACGCTATACCTCCCATCATCTCCCATCTTGATGTGCATATGGATGTCCTTCTCCTCCAAGTCACTAAATAAATCTTTGTTGTCGGTCATATGGAATGGGGCTCCACTATCTAGGTACCACACACTACCCATCATGGATGTCACCATACAAGCGATGAGGGTGAAATCCATCTCAAATTATGAAACAAGAGCTTCACCTGCGCTCCTCTTGAGGGCTTCTTAACGACCTTCTTTTGTGCACACTTTGTAGCATAGTGTCCCAGCTCGTGATAGTGAAAACATTTAATATTTGACATGTCCTTCTTCTTGCCACTCTTACTAGAATCTGATTTGGAATGAGATGACTTCCTCTTCCCTTTATTCACCTTTCTAGCTAAGGCACAATTATCCTCATCATCATGCTTGGATGAGAATCCATCTCTGGTCTTCTACCGAATATCTTCTTGTACCAATTTATACCAACCCCACTCCCACTCTGGTAGTTTCTCCCTCCCATTAACTGAGCCCTGGTAACTGTGCCAGCTCTTGGGAAGGCCTAGAAGTGTTAGGCTCACCATATCGTCTTCAACAACTGTAACACTGACACTTCCAAGGTCATCCCAACATTGGGTGAACTTGGTCAAGTAATTTGGCATTCTATCGCCCTTCTCCATCTTAATCTTTTTGAGCTTGTCCTTAAGCGTTAGATTCCTGTGGTCAGTGTTATTTTGAAACAGGTATGTCAAAGCCTTCCACATTGCAAATGGAGTTTCCTTACCATGGAGGTTCGAGACAATATGATCTCAAACTCCTAGGATAATCCTTCTCACCTTTCCCACACACTTTCTCCACTCTTCCAGACGCTGAGCATCAAATGGCTTAGGAATATCTTTGTCTATGGATTCCTTAAGCATGTTGTCTTCTAACATTGCCTCTGTCTCGTCCTTCCAAGAAATATAGTTCGAACTACCCTAAAGGGAATATTGAAGTTGTTGGGTGTGGAGCCTGATTATCTTCTGTATTCAAAGGTATCATTGCATTGGACCCCAGTTCGTAATGGGGCGGCAACGCCGCCCATAAAAGATACGCTATAGGGCGGGTCCAAGGGGGGTCGGCTACGACCTTTAGGAGGCCCCCCCTAGTGGGGGGATTGGGGGCAGTGCCCTTGAAGCTAAAAACAGATGTAAAATTTCCTTGTAAAATGTTGTAATTTCGTAGTCAATCTAGGCCGTTCATTATGCGGAGATCTGACGATAGATGTTATGTTTAATTTAGGTTTTTTTGCCCTAGAAGGAACCCCATCGCTATCTATGAGGGAATTGTATTACGTCTATGTAGATCTGTATTCTGAATGAGAAAGAGAGAGGATATTGTGTGAGAGCAAAGAGGGAATTACAACGGATCTGGTGTAGGTTGTATCTCTTCAGTTTGCTGGATAATATAAAAGGAAGGACTGGCTAGGATTGAGGCAGCAAAATTTTTTGAGGCTAGGATTAAAGAAGCAAAGGGTTCTTAAGATCAAATATGAGGCAGCAAGGGTTTTTGTGACTCTACATGAGGCAACGACCCATATCAAGGGTGTTTTCTTGTGACAACACATTAATTTATGGGCTAAAACTTTAGAAGAGAAGTTTCTTGGGTAGGATCTAAGGAAACAAGGGCTTTTAAGGCTCAATTGTGATAGTGGGTCACCCTTGAAGGATCCCTTGACAAAAATGGTTTGAATGGACCCTACTATGGTTATGGTTACTCGTGGAGGATTCCTTTTGGAACGACACACCATTAGGGTCAATTTTGTGGTGGCATAATACCCCCTGAGGCCCTATTAATGGTCATGGACCATACATGAGAAATTCATTGGAAACTGATTATCTCTATGACAACATAATCATTCCTAAGGTAGGTTTGTGGCAGTAGGATGTCCTTGAGATTTTTTTTTAGCCTCAAATAACTTTGTTACATGTTTTGTAGGAAGCCAAAATCCAGCTAAATTGATTGTAGTAGTAAAGCGACAACAAGAGGAAACAAATTTTGGATAACTACTGAGATTGGTTGTAAGGCCAAACTGATAGTATTAGGACAGTAGGGTTTGCTAGCGATTGTGAAACTAAACTTTAGTGTGATGTTGAAAGGATTGTGCGTTTATAACCCATTATGTATTGTTGGAATAAATCCATGTTTATGAGCTATTGATGGAGTTAAATATTGGTTACGCTGTTTATTGCATTCAATTTTATCTTTATTTGTAGAAATTGAGAGATTACTATGATACTAGTTAGAATACAAATCTTGTCATGTGGTATTTTCAATCCTAAGGGTAGTTTTTCCCCTAAGGGACATTACATTGTGCCCCTAGATTATTGTACATGTGGCTTGAAATATCCTACATTGTAATTTTTAGATTATTTAATTGAGCAAGAGGGGTTTTACCCCCCTCCCCATAGGCTAGATTAGGTCCTTTAACTTAGGGAAATATAATTTTAATGAAAAAGAAAGATGAGATTCTCTTCCAAAGAGAAAGACACTTCCTCACATTTTCTCATGATTTGATTGTGGGCGGGAGGGGGAGATCCCTTGCAAGTTTGAAATTTCTAATTTTTTCTCTTCTTTCTTAATTTTAGTATCGAAGGAATAAGTAGAATGATTGCTTGAAGGATTTTTATGATGTGGATGGTTCTCTCTTCTTGATGGATATTGGTAGATATTGATGAGGAAAAATTTGTTGATGTGGATCGACTTATTTTCATGGATAATTATTGGTGAACTTTGATTATATGTGCTATTCTATGTGTGTTAAATTCATCCAATCTTATTTATTGTTGATGAATAATGGTTATCAAATATTCACCACAACTTTGTATTTTTATCTTTTATTCTCCTTGAACAATGTTTTTGATTAAGTTTTCTTGAGCCAATTGATGAGCCCTAGTATTGTAACAAGAATGCTGCAACTCTCAAGGCTACCAACTTAAATTATCAACTCGGGGTTCATACAAACTTAAGAGGTGTCCGCACTATATGTGAAACATACCATGTGTCCTTATTTTGTTGATCTGATGTAATGGAGTGAATATGATGAAATATAACTTAAACTAATTGTAGGAATGGAAATTCAACTCAAATGTAAACACTAATCCTAATTGCAGAAAAGGAAATCAAACACTAGCCTAATTGCAGGATGTGAAAGTTGCATTAAAAAGTGTTATCACCCAAAAATGATCACCTAGCCATTTCTAACTAAGTGGATAGAAATACACCATGTAGATTTAATTTTATCATAGTAAAATCACTTTCATTGTGGAAAATAACTTAGTAAACCAATTTTATTAAATTATTTTCTGATTTAAATAAAAAAAAACCCATGAAAATAATTAGATAAATCATTATTTATTTAATTTTTCTCTAGAAATAATTATTCCTTGTCACATTTAACTAAATCCCTTAGGAATATCTAAATAAATCACTATTTATTTAATTTTCCTTATTTTTTTTTTTATTAGAATAATTATTAGATCACTATTTAAAAATTATTTTGATTTCACACCTTTCTAATTTCTAGCAAAATAATTAATAAATCATTTTATTTGTTAATTATTTCTAAATAAATGTATTTAACCATTTTAAATATCTTTTCCCTCTCCAATAAATATATTTTCATTCTTCACCATGATCATAATCATCGTCAACATTATCGTCATTTTTCTTTGAGATTACATTTTGAGTTCTCTACTTTTGTCTGAGTTTTCCACATATTGAGAGAGAGAATCATTTTCTGAAGCATCAAGGACATCAAAGGTCCCATCCCATGGAGGGGGACTTACAAACCCATCTGTAGATATCCTTCACCAGGTGTTATTAATAAAATATTTATTAATTCAAAAAAGTCTTAATTTTTGGGCAGAAGCAATTAACTATGCAAATTACATAGTAAATCTCACTCCTACTAAGGTTTTAAAGAATATCACTCCAGAAGAAACATGGAGCTCAATTAAACTAGATGTAAGTCAATTTCATGTTTTTAGAAGTGAAGCATGGACCCATATTCCAGATGAGAAACATAAAACTTTAGAACCTAAGAGTGAAAATATAATTTTGTTGGATATTCTGAAGATGTCAAAGGATATAGACTTATTCCACTTAAGTCCAAAAATGTTATCATTAGAAGAGATGTAAAGTTTGCTGAAAATATATCAGCCTACGAGCCTAGTTCGGTGGATGTGCCACCTCTCTCTATCTCTTCTACTTCTGAAAATATTTCATCTTCATATGATGACAACGAGGATGACAATCCTCCCCCACCTTCACAGGATCCTCCTTCAGCTCCTCAGCTTCCAAAATGGGTCCATGCTACTCAGGATGTAGCAAGTGCTCTTGCCAGTGATCCTATAGATCAACGACATATGCAATCTCAGTTTGATAGAGCCTCTTCTTTACTGGCTCAAGCTTCAACGATTTATGATCTTAACACCTTTACAGAAGCTTCAGGCCATCCAGATTGGGACGCAACTATGAATGAAGAATATCGTTCATTATTGGAAAATGATACATGGGATCTTGTTCCTCTTCCAAAGGGACGAAACCTTGTTAGATGCACATGGGTTTACAGAACCAAGTATGGACCAGATGGAAAAGTCGATAAACGTAAATCTCATCTTGTTTCTAATGGTTTTTCACAAGTTGAAGGCATTGACTATACTGAAACCTTCTCCCCTGTTGCCAAAATGAACTCTATTCGCCTTGTTCTTTCCCTTGCTGGCTCTTTCAAATGGGAATTCCATCAGATGGATGTTAAATATGCTTTCTTCCATGGGGATTTGCATGAAGAAATCTATATGGAACTACCTACTGGGTTTATACAAACAGACTCCAACCTTATATGTTGTCTTAAGAAATCCCTTTATGGTCTCAAGCAAGCCCCTCGGGCTTGGTATGCCAAAATGGACAACTTTCTTTTAGAAACTGGCTTTTCTAGGTGTCATTCTGACAATACTGTCTGCGCCAAGAAAGTGGGAAAGTATCTTATCATTCTTGTTCTTTATGTTGATGATCTTAACCTTACTGGTAGTGATCCTAACCTTATAAACCATGTGAAGTCCAGCCTTAAAAAGAAGTTTGAAATGATAGACTTAGGACACTTGCATTATTTTCTTGGTCTTCAAGTCTTACAATCCAAGGAATGAATTTCCCTTTTCCCTGTCCAAGTATCCCTGTGATCTTCTACACCATTTTCACATGGAAGACTGTAAGCCAACCCCTTCTCCCTTTCAGTTTGGAGCCAAAATTTCAGGCACTTGTACTTCCCCTGAAGTTGATGCTACCTTATACCGTCAACTTGTAGGAAAACTTTTGTATCTGACCCACACTCATCCTAACCTTTCCTTTGTTGTTGGCCTTATTGCTTGGTTTATGCAAAACCCACATGAAAGACAATGGAAAGCAACTAAAAGAATACTTCATTATGTTCGAGGTACAGTTCAATTTGGGATTCATTGTAGTGCAGAAGCATCTCCTCTATTGGTTGGTTTCACTGATTCTGATTGGGCTAGTGACCCTCATGATCAGAAGTCTACTACAAGTTATGTGTTCACTCTTGGTTCAGGACCTATTAGATGGGCTTGCAAGAAAAAAGTGCCATTTCTCATTCTTCAATAGAAGCAGAGTATCGTGGTGCCGTAGAAGCTAGTAAGGAAGCCATGTGGCTAGAAGCAGAGTATCGTGGTGCTGTAGAAGCTAGTAAGGAAGCCATGTGGCTTCATCAGATCCTGTCAGAGTTTGGCTCTCAACAGCAGCATCCGAATACACTTTGGTGTGATAATCAAAGTGCCATTCAACTATGAAAAGATCTAGTCCAACATCAGCGCAACAAACAAATTGAACTGCACATGCACTTCATCAAGAAGCTCATTCATGACCATGTTCTTGAAGTGCAATATTGTTCAACAGATGATCAAGTTGCAGGCATCTTTACAAAGGCTCTCATAGAGGCAAAGTTTACTAAACTTCGATTTATGGTTGAAGTTAAGGAAGTTGTCACTAAGGGTGGATAGGCTCTAATGCCTCCTTCCTTCTCCTATTGTGTCATATTTGTACATCCTTCAATCCTATCCTAAGTTGTTCTTAAGGGGGGATGTTAGGATATTCCGACACATAGGAAATAGTTAAGTATAACTTGGTCTAGTGTAGAGTTAGGTAAAGTGTGTTTCTTTACTATGTACTTTTGTAACGTACAATCCGATGGTCACGATATGTTCTAGACATGAAGTGATCCAATGGTTCATTCTCTCCTTGGTATTACCAACACTTGATCCGTGGTTTAACACCTGATTGGTCCATGATCTCTATTTAAAGAGCATGGAGGGTCATTTGTAGGGTAACCATTCATGAGAGAAACTTATGTAAATTTTATTTCTTTTATTAATAAATTGCCTAAAGTGGTTGCATTGGCTCAGGCTATGGACTGTTTCCCTCTTTGAGGGTTTTAACCACGTCAAGAATAATGGTGTATTGATCTGTGATCTGTTTGTGAGCGGTGTCCTTTGGTGTTCTGTTTGAGGAACTTACCTTGTAAATTCCTACAGGACCAGATTTGAAGCTCAGTTAATTGTGGGATTCAAGGAGATCATGATGAAGCCTGGCGAGACACCTTGGGATTTGGATCAGAGGCTGAAGTGCACAATCTGCGAAGCCAACATGAATCTTACGGATGGGTAGCACCACGAGTGGTTTGTGGCTTTGCTCCTGCCTCATCTAAGGGTTGCTTTGTCACAACAAAAGATTAGAACCCAGGAAGAAGCCCTGGATATTGCAATGATGTTGCACGAGACACCAATGCAAGATGCTAATTTGGGGGTTCAATAGATTAATGCGCAGTTGCAGAGCCTGTGCATAGCATTTTAGATTCTAAAGAAACATAGAACAGCTCGGACAGAGGTACATGAAGAAGTTTGGTGCCTAAAGTGCAAAAGTCAGGGGCATGACAAAGATCATTGTCCATTCTTCATGAATTATGTTGTAGAAGGGGGACCAATGCCTCTAACGCTGGAATCTCAGGCAGTGCCAAGTACAAGGTCCTCGCTATGGTGTGTTATTTTTGAGGTAGTGGGAAAACATGTGACAAACAATTGCCATTTGCTGTAGAAATTTGTACAAACATGGATAGAACGCCTGCATAATTGCCATAGCTATGAGCTAATGATGGATAGAACGCCTGCATATATGGTGCAGGCAGAAACCTAGCCTCCTGACCAAGGCGTTAGGGAGCGCGAGGTGAATATCCGAGGCACAAACAAGGTCGAGGTGGAGGAGGACCTAGGAGAGGTCGGGGACAGGTTATTTGTTACAATTGTGGAGGACCGAGACACTACACGTGAGACTGCATGAACTTGACATGTCTGTCATGCTGATATTGTACCCAGTTTGACCATGCGATAGAGGATTGCCCTGCATTATTGGCTAAGATACACTAAAAGGGGGTACAGCCTCAGTAACTGACTCAGAACTTGCATGACGAGGGCTGAGCCTCACAAGGAGGATACTAAGGTAAATATTGTGTTGCAGAGTGTAATGATGACTGGCGAAGATAAGGGGAAGCAGCTTGAAGAAGGTGAATGGGTTTACGAAGTGCTAGAAAAGGAGATCGGGTTTGATCTAAGCATGCAAGGGAAACGTTTATGGAAGCAAAGAAAAGCTTCGCCGAGGCCTCTACCTTAGGAAGTTAGGATAAGCTAGCTGAAGAGATGGACCCTTCCATGCTTACAACTTTCTTGGAAACCTATATGAAGCTGCTGCACAATAGCAAGGCTGTGAAAGGACTGCAGGAGCTGATCAATAAGTGCACCAGAAAAGAAAACACTACTAACGGATTGCACGTGGTTAGGAAGATTGGTAAGCATCGAGTACGAACGGGGCGTGAGATGAGGCTCACTGTGCAGATAGGAGAATATGAGATGGATCAAGTTATTCTAGATCTAGGGTCAGACACGAATGTCTTGCCTAAACAAATATGGGAGAGGATGGGGAGACCTACGCTACAATGGTCTCTGATTTAGTTAAGAATGGGAAATCAACAGAAAATCATCCCCATGGGAAGATTGCAGGGAGTGACATTTGATATTGAGGGTGCGAGAGCATTGGTTGATTTTGAAGTGATAGAGATTGTGGATGACAACAATCCCTACCCCGCGCTCCTTGGGATTGATTGGCCTACTAACATGAATGGGGTAATCAATTTGAAGAAGTGGAAGATGATATTTTAGAAGAGGGCTCTCCGCGTAATAGTGCCCTTGGATCCTGCAGAAGGACCGCGCTACACTGAACCGGTCTGGGATTATGAAAGCGATGATGATTTGGAATAGATTTATAAGATAACAGCACGAGGTCAGGATTGAGTGAATCCGATAGTAGATGGATGAATTGCCTGGGACCACGAAAGTTTCTGCACATCAAATTCAGGTGAGGAGTTGGAGCACTAGCAGAACCGGCTACATGAAGTATCTACATTAAGCTGTAATATGATGACCAAGTCGCTATGCTGTGTATCATTGGAGGTAAGAAGTCTACCTTAATATGATGGTTTAACTGACGTCGATAAATTTTTGGATGCATTCGAAAGGGAAGTACCAAAGAAGCATCGCTTCCAGGCCTTGGATTGGGCGTTGTGCACTATGCCTGCGAGATGGTGGGGTACACAAAAAGACAATTGTGATGATTGGCGCATGTAGTTAAAGATGATGAGATTGTGGTTTGGTCACCCACAAGTTCGGTTAACAGAGAAATATGATGGAAGGGATGACCCACGTGATCACCTGGCCAAATAGACTAAGGTTTATGGAGTGGAGCCTCAACTTGAATGGGTGCATCTGTTTTGTCATACTTTGGATGTAATACTGATGAATTGGTACTTGGAAATAGAGGTCCACCATGGCACTGAAGAATGGGATGTTTTGTAACAAGGATCCTTGATGACGTTTAACTTTGAGGATGGGTTTGAAAGTATTGATGAGGCATTGCAAGAAGTTAAGGCAGCAATATTCAGAGTATTGCAGGACCCCTTGGACTCAATTCAACTAGATTGGACCACTCGGATGTGCCACGCGTTGGAGTGCTACAATGTGACTGTCGAAGAAGAAGACAATGATCCGAGGAACATTAATATCCTAGAGATTTAAGGTCACCGCGAAGTTGAAGGGACACAAATTGATAATCTAGATATCACCGCGTCGCTAAAAACAAGGCAAGTGAACATTGGAATAGAGGTAGAGTCGGAATTTTCAAATATTGGGGACTACTGGGATGACGAAACAGTAGATAAGGTCACTGAATTGCTCCGCGAATACCAGGACTTATTCCCTACGAAGTTCTTAGACCTGAAAGGGATAATAGGGGACCTGGGAGTTATGAAAATTACATTGAAACCGGACGCAAAGCTGATTAAGCATAGGCCTTACCACCTCAATCTGAAGTATAAAGAGAGAGTTCGCTTAGAGTTGGATAAAATGATTGCAGCGAGAATTATTGAACCAATAAAAGAGTTTGATTGGGTGAGCCCAATAGTAGTTCAGGAAAAGAAGCAGAAGGATGAAATAAGGATATGCATAGATCTCAGGAAGTTGAATGACACTTGTGTACATAATCCATTTCTGACTCCATTCATTGATGAAGTGCTGGATATTGTAGGAGGATATGAAGCATATTCATTCACGGATGGGTTCTTGAGGTACCATTAGATCAATATCGCACCGGAGGATAAAAGTAAGACAACCTTCAGCATGGAGTGGGGGTGCTTCTAGTATATTGTAATTCCTTTTGGATTGAAGAACACACCGATGATCTTTTCACGTGTAGTCATTGCGGTGTTTAAGGACTTCATTCAAAAGTTTCTTGAGGTATACTTCGATGATTGTACGGTGTTTGGGCTGGTGAAATGCCATGTAGCCAACCTACGATTGATGTTGGATACATGCCAGAGGTATCAGTTCACGCTGAATTTGAAGAAATGTTTGTTCTGTGTTCCTTTTAGAATCTTGCTGGGCCATGTGGTGTGTAGACAAGGATTAATGGGTGACCCAACTAAGATAATAGTTATAATTAATTTAGAGGCACCAAGAAGTGTGACACAGTTGCGCGGAATGTTGGGGCATACCGAATACTATATAAAGTTCATTAAAGAGTTATGCTCAGATTATCACGCCAATGGAGAAGTTGCTAAAAAAGGATGCCACATTATGTTGGAATGAAGAATGTCAGTAAATCTTATATGTGTTAAAGGAGAATATGGTCATCGCACCGATCCTAGTCTTCCCGAATTGGAAGAAGGAATTTTATGTGCATGTGGACGTGTCATGTATTGCGCTCAGGGTAATACTGACATAGGCCGGTGAGGGAGAGTTGGATCACCCTATAGCGTTTGTGAGTAGGAAGTTGTCTAAATCTGAGAAGAATTACTCAACAACAGAGCGTGAAGGTTTGGCTATGGTGTACGCGCTCTAGAAGTTCAGACACTTCTTGCTAGGCAGACACTTTAAGATGTACATAGACCATTCTGCATTGAAGTACTTGGTTAACAAGCCTGTGTTGGGGGGGAAGATATGCAGATGGCTACTGCTTTTTTAGGAATATGATTTTGAAGTTATTATGAAGCCAGGATGATTGAATGTCAGACTATATCATCTGTCGCGCATTGAAACAGGAGAGGAGCCTACTAATTTGGAGGAAGGATTGTGTGACATGCAGCTCTTTGTAGTTTGTGTCGTGGACAATCACTTTGAAGATATCATACACTTCCTGACGACGGGGACGACTACAGAGGGGTATACTAGTCAACAAAAGAAGGAGTTGGTGATGCGTGCAACAAACTTTTCTGTCATTGCAGGGAACTTATATAAAATGGGGTTGGATGAAATACTGTGACGTTATGTGCTTGAGTTTGAACGAAGCAACATCCTTGCTGAAGCTCATGGAGGAGCTGCGGGAGGAAATTATGTAGGAAAAGCAACAACGCAAAATATTTTATGCTCTGGGTTGTGGTGGCCGACGCTGCATAAGGATTCCAAGGCTTATTGTAAGGCATGTGATGCATGTCAGAGGATGGGCATGCCATCGTGGAGGGATGAGCTACCTCTGAATCAACAACTGTCATTACATCCATTTGAGAAGTGGGTGATCGATTTTGTAGGACCAATTCAGCCTCTAGGAAAGAAGACAGGTGTGTGGTACATCATCATCGCGATGAAGTATTTGACCAGATGGGTGGAGGCGCAACTTGTGAAGGAATGTACCGAGGCAACAACAACAAATTTCATCTTTGAGTATATACTGACTAGGTTTGGTTGCTCGAATATTTTGATGAGCGATCATGGTATGCATTTCCTTAATGAGACGATCAGTGCGTTGATGGAGGAATTCCAAGTTTATCACCAAAAGAGTATGCCGTATCACTGACAGGCTAATGGGACAGTTGAAGCATTTAATAAGATATTGGAGAACATTCTAATGAAGGTTTGAAATGCACAAATAAAAGACTGGGATGTGCGTGTACCTATGGTACTACGAGAAGGACTACTTGCAAAAAGCTGACTGGAAAAATTCCTTTCAGGCGGGTTTATTACGTAGAAGCTGTAATGCCGATGGAGTACATTGTACCTAGTCTGTGCATAACGACATTTATAGGAATGGTAGATCATGAAGCCTTGGAAGAAAGGCTCGCAAAACCGATAGAGCTGGAAGAGGATAGAGTTTTAGCTGGATTCCATCAACAAGTTCAAAAGGAGCGCGAAAAGGCATGGCACGATCAACACATCAAACTGCGCACCTTCAAGGTAAATGATTTAGTGTTATTATATGACAACAAGTTTGATAAATTTCCAAGAAAATTTTGGATGCATTGGCTAGGGCCCTATGTCATCAAGGGGATTACCGATGGTGGAGTAGTTCAACTGGTGAAGTTGAATGGAGAGCCATTTCCAAGAAAGGTAAATGACAGCCGATTGAAACCATACACTAGGGATCGGACTAGATGAATATATGGTGGCAACATAATCTTAGCACTCCAGGCAGCTGAAGGGAGGCACGGGACTATAAACTACACTGCCCGGGTTGTAGAGCTGTGTGACTAGGGGATTGCACGGAAAGGAGGAACGTCATAGTATCAGCAGAAGCACGAAGGGAGCTGTGCTATAGGAGGAGAGACCGCGTAGGGTAGCCAGAAAGTGACTGTTATGGTCACAGTTCATGAGTTGACAATGAATAAACGACTAAGTGGAGCGCGGGGGGGGGGGCGACATTTAAGTCAGAATTTAAAAGCGAGATCTTTGAAAATTTGCTGCCAATTTAGCATTTATGAGTGGACTTTGGGGTGAACGGTCGGATTCAAATTCGAATTTGCCTATAAATTATAGATGGCCGCCCAATGAAAAGTAGTTTGCATTTTGAGAATTAAGGTTTTGAGCTATCAGGCGTGCATGAACCTTGAGAATTTCGAGGCTTTGGTGGCTAGTTCAGTATTTGACAAGTTGCCTAAAGCAACCAGGAGCTTCTTACTAGCCTGATGTACCGTAAGTGCTAGAGGATCGATGGCCTCTAAGGGGGTTGGCCCTGAGGTTGCAAGTGTAGAGGTACTCGCAAAAGTGCGAAAATCGCCGAGATTGCCTAGGCCAAGGCCTACGTCAATCAAAGAGGCTCCTAAGGCAAAGAAGGACAAGAAAAAAGTGACACAGTCGGTGTGCGAATCACCGAGAAAGAACTAGAACAAAGAGAAGCCTACCATAGAGGAGAAGCGCAAGGTAGTAGACCTAGAATCCGATGAGGGTGTGGAAGGCACTAGCATGGCCACAAAGGATATCGATATTGAGGGGGTAGACCCTATTTCTAAGTTACCAAAATACATTCCTCCATGCCGAGGCAAGGTGAAGGTCCCAAAGGACCCCGATGGGGGAAAATTCTTACTTAACAGACCATTGCTGTCAGACAAGATCACATTTGAAGGTCCGCGCTTGGCGCGCGTGCCACATCTGAAGTTAGAGGATTGGGACTTGGCAGATACTAATGATTCCCTCACTTGGAGACTGATACATTTATGACCCACATCTTCTATAAAGACTCTGGTGTGACTGCACTAGAGCCGAGGTAGTGGATTAAAGGGGTGGATAAGGCATGACTGTTGAACCAGCTAAGGGTGCCGCATTACAACTCCCCACCCATAACTTTGATAGTGATCAAACAACTGTTATGCTTGGTGCATGATGGGTGCCTATGGTTAGGAGAACAAATACTGATCACTGATATGCTGATCCATAGGATCACATTTCTACCACACTCAGGGTTGAATTTGGCTAAAGCATTTGGCAGAAAGACGGGCGAGAGTGACCTCATCGAGAGAATGAAGGACAAGTTTAAGCTTTCTAAGAAGTCATGCGGCTACTCAATTTCCAGCATAACCGACCCTGTGGTTAAGGTAGCCACCCAAATCCTGGCTAGGAAAATAATAAGGAAGTGTTGCGCAGATGAAGTGTCGACACTAGTTGTGTCATTAGCGACCCAGTTGCGCGGAGGGCGTACAATTCAAATAGGCGCGCTACCTCTGCAACGATTTCCTCCTGAACTGCAGAGAAGCACAAGACCAGAGTAAGACCTTTCGTTATGCATGGCTTCTGCTATCAATCGTACTAGTCGCGTGGGAATTACCGGAGGTTAGTTTCCTCCGATTGCATCAGATCTACCAGAAGCAGCGAAGTTCGCTTCACTCTGGGCCACAAAGGACCTCGAAAGGGTTAAGGACAATAAGATATTTTGGGTGCTGATGGAATCAAGAATCTTTGCCATGATAAACTGCAAGCCACGACTATCACCATCTGTCTTTGATCAGTTGGAAGAATAGGTGGAGTTCAAGGTGAACTTCCACTGTGTCTCCATGCAGGCACGAAAGGACCCTGAGCAGAAGTGGTATGATCTCCCATACCTTGCGACAGATGATGCAATCGCAACAGTTCTCGATCGATGGCCATAAGAGTGGTGCACAACCTCATATTTATCCGTAGGATCTAGCAAGTCCAAAGGAAAGTAGAAGAAGGAAGAGGCCTAGTTGAAGATGCAGCAGTTGGCCAACAAGAGGAAAAATGAGGTTGAGGAAAAAGCCAGAGTAGAGTGCGCTGCTAAGGAGAATGCGGAAGAGAAGGAAGATGAGGAAGAGCATGACTCTGATAGGAGTCAGAAGTCCCCTTTTCCACAGATGGAGGACGAAGAGCAGCAATCAGGACAGGGTGGTGCAGACCCGGAGACTACTGCATTCCGGGTTAAGTGCACTAGGGAGCAGGAAAAGAAGGGTCGTGGAAGAAGTCCAAGGCTAGTAAATCATCGCTTGACCTGATCACTTTGACGGAAGGTGATATGAATGAAATCTGTGCAAGCTACAGATCTAGTCTACTCATACCAGTGTAGGGCGGGGCAGTGCAACATCGACTACTTTGGCTTTGGATACCTCAGAAGAAGCGGAGATGGTTCGCTCCATGAATCCCCGGGCTGTCGCACTGTCGGATGGAGCATTTATTGTAGAAGAGGAAGCTGATAGGGCCACCATCAGTGCTCTCAAAAGCATTGGGTTGAACTTGGCTGCGCTTCCAAGTGAAGCCCTTCACACCCTGCAAGATGGTGTGATCGCAGAACTTCGGGCTAGAGAGTAGCGCAAGTTGAATGTAATCAATGAGTAGAAGGTTAAAAATTCCCAGTTGTTTGTATAAAATAATTCGTGATAGACCTCCTTAAGAAGAGTCAGGAGAAAAACAAGTGCGCCATAGCCGTGGTAGCTGAAGCGTGCAGAATCGTTTCAGAGTTGCATATCCCAGAGGATGCGCCGGTCGACGCCAGAATTTGGAAGCTCGCTGCAAGCGCGTGTGATGACAGGAAAGAGCTAGCTAAGGTTTAGTTTGAGCTGAACCTTAAAATTATAGAGCTTGAGTGGAAGGCCCTGCCTTCAACTCAAACAGAGGTCAAAGAGAAGCGCGAGGCCACTATCAAAGATGAAGTTGCAATAGTCGATGCTGCAGTGAAGGATTGCACTGTGCTCTTCGAATAGGTTCTCGAAGTAGTTACCAATCTGTAGGAAGATCCCAACCTGCACAGATTAGAAGCCAAGGTGAGGTAATTGGAGCAGAGGTACGATGAGGTCAGAGTGACAGCGCACACCATCGCCATTACAGAGAGGTTGGCAAAGCTGCAGGAAGCAAAGGCACTGAAGGAACAGGTGGACGCAACACAACGTAGGGAGGCAGTACTAAAGGCTAGATTGGGGCCTTGGCTAGATGAAGCCTATGTGCTCACGACCACCATTGAAGGAAATCTGGCGAACCTGCAGACAACACAATAACAAATCAAGGCAGATAACACATGACTAGCAACAGAGCAGCTAGTGGAATAGGTTAAGCAGGCAGTGACGCAGTGTGCTGCCAAAGTTGCAGTGGTACAGGTGGAGTTGGGAGTCCTTCATGACAAGATCTTCGTGCCAGCAGAGTGACTCGGGGGCGAGTCACCATATTTGTGCTGGGGGCCTGTTGGGAACAGGTCCCCTAGGGTCAATTTTGGGGTTAAAAGCCCAAGTTTTGGGGCAGAAAGCCCACGTTTTTGTATAGGAAAGTAAAGTATCCACATTTTGTGGCCGCGGAGCATGAATATGTAAAGAATCATAAATGGTTTCCACCCTTAGTTTATGTAACTTATGTCATGTTTAAGAGATCCACCCATGGTTCACGGACCATGGGATTGTATAAAAAGGGAAGTCTTAGAAGAATATAAGGCAGTTCAGTTCAGTTGAGTCTTGATATGTTTTGATTCATTGATGGGTTTGTAAGAGCTACAAGCGAAGATTCTTAGTGTAGGAATGAGGCTCTGTAGCTGTGTGCACAGAGGCCTAAGGTAGAAGTTTGCAGCTGAGTGCGCAAACCCCTACCACTGTGTGCGCAGGGCGGTTAGAGTCTGTAAAGAAGATCTGAAGCATAAATCAAGAGAATTATTCTAGAATTATCTGTGTATGATTTGTTTTACTTGTGCATATGATTATGATATGATGAATACTGGGTTTATGTTTTAATGTTGTATTGATGTGCGAATCCATATGTTTTTCTTTGTTATATGAACGCAAGTAAGAATACTTGTTTACGCGAAGATCATCTTAACGCATGTGAACTTATTCAATACTTAAGCTAATTTGGGTAAAAACATAAGTAAAGAGTAATTATAGAGGCACGTAAGTGCCTGATTTGCCTATCTAGGGTACATGAAGGACGATCGTAGACCTTCGCGGAAGTCTAAAGGAGGAATAAGAAAAGTATATTGATAAACCCTAAAAGGCTTATTGACCTGTGGAAAGGAAGGTTTAGGGTATAAAACGATATCACTACCATCTCTAGGTGCGGAAACTTGGTTCCTGCATCCCCCCATACTACTTCGGGTGAGACTTTAGTCTGCGCTTCGTGGATTGATGCCGAAAGGGCCAATAGTGTAGGGATTTGCTTGGCTAATTAATGCTGAACTTGGGCCAGGGGCCCATCATGCCAACATATTCTCAACCCCATATTGCCACCGTGTCAGGCACCAATGTGGGTACAGGAACCCAGGTGCTAACTAGGGTGGCCCCATAGGCAGAACACTGACCGGTGTGGTCACTCCTACTCCCTTACTTCCTTTTATGGCTGGTTTAAGTCTCCCATATTTTAGGCAGCTTATCAATGATCCTCTTCTCCATGATCCCACATGGCCAAATATGCCTACTAAACTCCCTTCAGACATCCCAAAATTTGAAGGTAATCCTGGAGAAGATCCAAATAATCATGTTCACTCCTTCCATATGTGGTGTTCATCAAATTCCATTACTGAAGACTCCATCTATCTTCGTTTGTTCCAACGCACACTCACTGGAGCTTCTACTATGTGGTATGTCAACCAGACCAGAGCAACCCATTCCACTTTAGTGACTCTTGCCACAAAATTTCTATCATATTTCCAGTTACCTCTCCATTAAGATACTGGTACCAAACGTTTGACTTCTTTACGTGAAACTTCTACCACTCGCCTTTTCCGCCATGTTTAGGAATGACATAAAAGGAGGAGTATCTGTAGAGTTCCTGATTTCGAAGGCCAAGTATATATGGATTGGTTTCATAGATTTCTATTGGCCCCCATTGCTAAATATGTCATGTCACACTTCCCCCAGTCTGAGGAAGAGGCACTCCAAATATACTTAAATTTTGATTTGATCTACGCTCAGCTTGTTATGCTCTTGACCTGCAAGAAGATACCATAATACCAAATATGTGAAGAAATATACCCAGAACACAGAACAATAAGAAATAACATGTATTTTATTATTCAAAAAGGAAAGAAATGTTCACTTGCCTCTTCGAGGGGGAAACCTCCAATAGAGCTGGGCTCAATTAAAAAATAAGACACGACACTCCTCGAGGGAAGTCTCTATCCTTTATATAGGATTCATACATGCAATACCATGGGTTAGTACCATCGTTCTTATTAATACCATATATCTAATACCATGGTCCATTTGCAACTAACTATGGTCCCTTCTTTAAATGTGGGTCAACCACTTACAATCATTAATATGGGCTTTATTGACTCTTTAACTAAATATAACTATGACTCTACCCTATTACACAAATAAGGGGGTTAGGGTTGGACCCTAACACAGTCAGGTTATGTTTAAATTGTCATCCCCGATCTACCTCAGCCTCGTGCTGCTAATGCACCAGGGGCATCTCATGCTGCAAATGACATAGTTGGAACCATATAAAACCCTCAACCATATGCTCCACCTTAGATGAGTTATGGTACACCTCGGGGAGGGACCAGTTCCACTTACAATTATCCCTCCCCTAATCCTCCTCAGGGAAACCCTTATCTAGGTCCTAGCACACCATATGCATATCCTCATCCACATCAATAGATGCCAAGGCTAGATGTTTCACCGCCTGTTTATACCAATGCACCCCATATCCTTATTATCAGTATGCACAACCTAACAGTCCAACTCCTCTGGCACCAACGCCCCAGCCCCCCATGCCTGCTCCCCCTCCGTTGCAACAATGATTTCCTCCACAACGACAAGTGTATGCTAAGCAGAGTGGACCTAATTCCCCTAACCCCAAGAAAAGGAACAAGGGGAAGGGTAATAGGAACCAACAACCTCAAGGTAATAAAGGAAATGAGGGTCATCCAGCCAATGACCCTTAGGGTTCTCAACCTAATATTGCAACCCAGCAACAGAGCGGTCAACCCAAGAAGAACAAGGATCTTTGTAAAAACAAACCTCTTGCTTGTTGCAGAGTATATGGTCATTATACCCATGAGTGTCCTCTTTTACCTCAGATGCAAAAAGTATGGGAAGCTTACGCAACTTCTTGAGGATCACAGCCCACCGCTCCTCCTCTATTGCCTGCTTCATCTCAATCAGCTATGCTTACTAATCCTTTCCGTCACCAAGGATATATAGCTACCCAACCTACACAAGGTCAGGCAGCTCAACCTGCTCCACCATCTGGTCACCATGATTATCATATTCTTATGATGAATTCTGATGAGGTAAATACCGAGCAAGTCAACCTTTAGACTCAATCACGCCAATATGACAAGCCACCCGCTAAGTCAGTGACTGAGTCCCAACCCAAAGTGTGCACCAAGGCTCTTTCATCATCCAATGGTACCTTATAGATCCCTCAACCTAAGGTTGATGTTATACCCAAGATCCGCAAATATTTGTTACGTCAAAAGGCTTCTTCTGTCAAAGCCGCCCATACATATAGCATAGTAGATGACTTGGCTCAGTCCCCTGCTACCATGTCAATGTTGGAATTCCTCTAAATGTGACCATTGTTATATAGAATTTATACCTACGGATAAGTACATCTTCCCTAAGTGGGTAGTTACACTTAGAACAATAGAAGCAAATATGTTTAACCTTTTCCTACAATAGACAAATAAGATAAAGGAACCTACTTGTGATCCTTCGTTTCCTTTGATCTCCTTTGAGTTGCTCCCGTCGCTCCCGCTCAAACTGAATTTGCTCAATTAGTACTTGCCAACATAAACAAAAGATGACAAAAATCAAAGCATATGATATATCTACTATAAACAAATGGAATCGACAACATTTGAATATACATTCATCATAGATATAGACAAAAGTATTGTAAAAGGAACAAACAACTTTATTGATTGATAGAAGGAGAAGTTACACCCAATATGGTTCGATCCCATGTCACTCATCTAGCTTAGTCCAAACCCTCATCACAGCAATAGCACATCAATCCAGCAGCATAAAATTACTTGACAATGATTTCAAGTCTCAAACCAACAATATTTCTCTAATCCAAGTTCCAGCCCCTTGATCACTATGGTGAGTGGTCAATTTATAGGGAAATGCAAGTGGTTTTGTCATAAATGGGGCATTGAATGGTTTTCCATAATTGGATAGTTAGTTTCCATGGATAAAGGGATGAGAGGATATAGGGTTGAATGATCCATAGCCTATCCAAAAATGAGCTCATAGGATGAGATAAGAGTTGGGCATCCTTCTTGAATGTTCTAGAATCAAGGAATATTCCTAGAATCCTATGCCAATTTCGCTCATCCTCGTCCAACACAGGTATAAGTGGGCCTAAGTGCACTGTAATGTAGGTTTAAATGGGCCTACCTATAATGCAGAGCAGTTGCCCCTGACCAAGGCTACGCTGGTGTCCCAAGGAGGCATTTTAGTAGGGTTTCAAGCTAGGAAAATTTCATGGATGAAAACATTCAATATGATGACTTGTCTAGGGCATGTAGCAACTGAATTAGGGTTTGATGAGCCCTATTTGTACTGATCTGATCACGATGTGCCCAAATAGACCTGTAACAACTGCCCCCTAAATCATGAAGTCATAAATGATAATGTTGAGTGATATGCTTTATGATGTGATGAGGAGGATCTAAAGCGGATGGTGACCTGCATCAATTACAATACATAATATCATGATATCTTTGAATTTTTCATGAACTGCTGAGGGAAGGCATACCCATACTCAGCATATAAAATTTTCATTACATGTACATAAATTAGACAGTCGTCTACAGATATAGACCCATGATAGGATGACCATCTGTGTAAAGCCATCATACAGATGATTTAGTACTCTCCTGAAATTGCAGCCCGAATGGATGAAACTAGATCTAGGGTCTTCTACCTCGTCCAAT
>APFE031043817.1:69070-122709 GCA_000404065.3 Pinus taeda | reverse complement strand
TTCACTTCTCCTCTTTTTCAGTTTGATGAAAGATTCTCCTTTGCCTTTCATCTCTGATCGTCAGTCCATCCTTTCAGTAAATTGATAACTGTATCATGTATGGCTATCCCGCTCCTTAATCCTCTTGTGACCAATAAAACGCAACAACAAGCCTTAATCCATGACTCCATGCCCAATGTTTTGAAACTTATCACATCTTACCTTGCCTCTTTGCTTGAAATTTCCACCTGCCATCCAAACACAAACGAAAACCCCTGAGCCAAAAGCTAGCCTAAAATCGTCAACAAAGTTGAATCATTAAGATAGAGCCCTCTCTGATTGCAGGTGGGCTAGAACCTGCAATCCAAAGATTGGTTTGTGGTTACCTCGGCCGTATCCCTAAACAGGAGCCTAGGGACAACTTGAGTGATAACATAATGGCGACTCTGCTGGGGACCTCCTCAGATAAATTCATTAAACCAGTCTGCAGCCCCACAGAGGAAGAAACCAACCTGTGAAAGTTTCGGTCGACCTGTGTTGTTGCGTTTTTAGAAAAAATTCCCAAAAAAAAGATTAGAAGCTGGCTCCTAAGAAGAAAATGCGTAATACATGATCAAATCATGATCCAAATAGCCTAGCTGTTGTCGAAAATCCGAATTTGATTCCTAAGATCATTAGAAAACAAAAGCAAAAAGAAGACCAAGATGCTGCGAGTCCTGAAACAGTTCAGCCAAGCAGTGTTCCAACCCCTGTCAAAGTTTTATTCCGGTCAACCCCAAGTTCCCTTGGTTCATCACCTCCTTCTCCAAGCATCTCCTCTACACCTCCATCCCATACTCCTACTACCACTACTACTCCTTCTACCCCGGTTGTTCCTGTTATCCCTGCTGCTTTAAATTTTCCGCTTATCCCCATCATCATGGCTAGATATGCGCCCTTACAATTGCTTGCTAATCCTGGGGCTATGCCTCAGGACTACCAATCAAAAATCACCTATTTTGATGGTGCAACCTCCTGCACCGCCCTACAACATACAAAAAAAATGCAGGATTATTTCGAGAGTTATGAGATTGATGATGAGAGTGTAAGAATGAAGATTTTTGTCCAAAGTTTGACCGACGATGTCAGAACCTGGTTCAGGGCACTTCCACCCAATTCTATATTAAACCATGAAGCCTTATACCAGGCATTCATTAACAGATGGGAGAAAAAGAAAGACCCCCTGCACATACTGTCTGAGTATGATACTATCAAAAGAGGATCTCAGGAAACAATTCTGGATTACTGTGTAAGATTTAACAATGTTTACAATGCAATACCACAAAATTTAAGACCTCCACCTGACCTCGCGTTATACAAATTCTTGGATGGCTTTGATGCTGAGATGGCATATCAATTAAGGGAAAGAGCCCCTCAAAGCCTTGCAGAAATGCAAGATGTTGCAGTGAGTGTAGAAGCAAATCTAATTGCTAAAAGAAACAGAACTAGAACTGAGAGAAGAACCACTTTCAAATAAGAACCTTCAGCCTTCGATCAGAAGCTAGATGCTATCATCAATGGAATCCATAGGCTGGGAGACAGAGTAGACAATGTTGAGAGAAAAACTTCATGGGAGGGTCAATAGCCCAATGCCATAAGGAACCCAAACTTCAGAAAAAACCCAAAACACAAACGTTGGAAGGGCCAGTCCTGACCATGATATTAGGCCTCCTTTTCAAGAAAACTATGCGGAGGCATCTACATCCGCTGAGCCCACAGATGGGACTCATATGAACCTGATAGATTCAGAAAATGAACAACAAATCTTCCTTACGGAAGAAGACCGACCATACCCTGATGCAAAACAATTTCACACCAAGTCGGGAGAGTCCTTTGACATTAAACAAGGCTATGATACCACTGTATACGAGGTACACAAGCAATACAAATTAAGAACAAGGACCATTGATGTTCCCCCATCCAGCAGAATAAAAGATAGCAAACAGCTCAAGGAAACTAAAGGAAAGATCACCAACAATCAACCGGCTGACAACTCGGTCCTAAACCCTCGTCAGGTTACTGTGGAGGATGTAACAGACACACACTCTCCTATTGATCAGCCTCTACCTCCCTCCTCCCCAAAAGAACATCTGAATAGCCCTACCAAAAATCTTCCCAAAACAGAAATATCACAAACTATCATACATCGTGACACTGACATTCCAAAAGAAAACATAGAGAGTATGCCTGAAAAAGAGAAATTCACCACTGTCAACGCCAAGAACTCATTGGAAAAACATTTTAGTTTAGAAGCAGAGATTGGAAAACTCAAGATTTCCATTCCCCTCTCGGAACTTGCCAAACATGATGTATACAGACAACAAATTCAAAGGTCGCTTCAATTACCAGAAGTAAGGGAAGATTAAACGTTTTTAGATGATAACCCTGAACTAACTGTTCGGTCCAGAAGTTGACGAAAAAAAACATATGGAACCTGTTCACCTTTTTATGTCAGCCTACACATACAGACAAATATCTGCATAATGCTATGTGGACTCAGTGCCTCACATAACCTTATGCCCAAAGCTGTAATGGAAAGGTTGAACCTCGATGTCACAAGGCCGTACAAAGATCTGTATTCCTTTGATTCAAGTCAGGTCAAATGCTTAGGCTTGATCAAAGACCTTTGTGTCTCTCTAGTCCAATTCCCCAACAAGACAATCTTAATGGATGTAGTAGTAGCCGACATTCCTACAAAGTATGGTATGCTTCTATCCATATTGTGGGGAGCAAAATTGCAAGGATCCCTTCAACTCGACCTCTCTTATGCCACTATATCTGTCTTTGGGAAACCAAAGAGACTATATAGAGAAACATTAATGAAGTATGTGGTAAGCATTGAGGACAACCCCCAAAATTTTCCAATATACTCAATCCATTCTGATATGGATTGGTTTATTTTATTTAATGATAACACCAGCCCTCCAGCTGATGATAAGTCGTTATCTTTGGAACAATAAACATACATCAATGAGGAATCGGTTGCCAATACTCACGAAATTGTCTCAACAGTCAAGGAAACCAACAAACAGCAAGAAGAACATCCCGAAATAGAAATTGTAAGTCTGCCCAGTCCTCAAAAAACTAAAACTCTCAATACAAACCTCAAACAAGAAAACACATGGTATTTAGAGTTTGATGGCTCTGTCAACAAGTTAGGAGCAGGCACACGAGTATGGATTTACAATACACATGATAATCACGCAAAAGGCCATGCCTATAGACTCGATTTCAAATGTACAAACAACGTGGCAGAGTATGAAGCTCTTCTCTTAGGCCTTAAACTACTCAAAATCCTAAGAGCTACTAAAGTGTCCATCCTAGGTGACTCCGACTTGATCATACAACAAATGAAAGGTAACTTTGTCATGAATGATAGTAGAATGATAGCTTATAGGGTTTCTGCCACCAAAATACTCAATTCTTTCAGTGAATTCAAGCTTGCGAAAATTTCAAGAAATCATAATATTCATGCCCACAGTCTAGCAACTTTTGCTAGCACATGCAAGCTTCCCTTTGAACCAACTCACCATTTCACCGCTGAAATAAAACACAGACCTTCGGTCCCTAACAATGTTAAGGATTGGCAGTTATTTCAAAATGATGTCCAGATTAACAATTTCTTAACTCTTGAGGGCGAATTTTCCAACACAAACATTGACATGGATGCCAGGATGATTCCCAACATTTAGCAGAATAAAATCACAGGCCTAATAGCTGCAACAGCTAGACAAATCCTTAGCCCAACTGTTTTTAACAATGCAAACATAGGGCAGTTGAAACAAGTTTGTTTAGAGGAAATATCCAAGGTAGAGGATGGGTTTATTGATCTGAAGAGTAATTTTCTACCTGCCGGCCTTACTTCATTGGAAGACATGTTTGATGGCAATGATGTGCCCAAAAAGCCAAAGATGGAACCTTTGAATGCTGGTATAGAAGAACACAACATATGAACAGCAGAGCATCCTAGAATGATTAAGTTGTCCAACAATCTGCCCCCTGATCAAAAACTGAAATATGTGGATTTGTTCAAATAATTCCGAGATGTATTTTCCTGGAGTTATGAGGAGTTGAAGTCCTATGACACTTCAGTGATCCAACATACCATTCCCTTAAAGCCAAATCAAAAACCATTCAAACAAAAACTTAGAAGAATCAACCCCATGCTTCTTCCCCTTATTGAAAAAGAAATAAAGAGAATGTTTGAAGCAGGTATCATTGCACCCATCAGATTCTCTGAATGGGTATCTAATTTAGTTCCCACTAGGAAAACAACAGGAGAGATAAGACTGTGTGTAGACTTGAGAAATTTAAACCAGGTCTCTCTAAAAGACCACTACCCTTTGCCCAAAATGGACCATATCTTACAAAGAGTAGTGGGTTCCTCTAGAATCTCTTTACTAGATGGATTTTCAGGATTTAATCAGATACTTGTTCACCCAGACGACCAAGACAAGACAGCCTTTACCACACCATGGGGAACATTTAAGTACGTTAAAATGCCTTTCGGGCTAAAAAACGTTGGTGCTACCTTTTAAAGGGCAATGGATATTGCATTTTCCAAGGAGATACATGATTTCCTTGTTGTTTACCTTGATGATCTAACCCCATTCTCCAAATCTGACCAAGAGCACCTTAGGCACTTAAGGCAAATTTTCATGACATGTAGGAAATATGGCATTTCCTTGAATCCCAAGAAGTCCCTGTTTTCCCTTGAGGAAGGCAAGCTTCTAGGCCATATCATATCAAAAGATGGGATTAGAATTCACCCTAAAATAATTCAAGCCATCCTCCAAATCCCCTATCCAAGAAACATAAAAGAACTACAAGCATTCCTTGGAAAGATCAATTTCCTAAGGAGATTTATCCCAAACCTAGCTGAGCTAATAAGGCTATTGAGCAACATGTTGAAGAAGGATGCCAAGGTAAAATGGTCTCTTGAGACCAAGCAAGCCTTCGAGAGTATAAAAACTTCCTTGACTCAAATGCATGCCCTCACCAGTCCTCAATTCGACAAAGACTTTATCATTTTTTCCTTTGCATGTGAGCACACTATAGCCGCTGTCATTTTGCAAAAATACGATCAAGGTAACGAAAAGCCAATTTCTTTCTTCAGCCGAGCTTTGAGAGATGCACCCTTGAAATATCAGATTATGGAAGAGCAGGCTTATGCCCTGGTCAAAGCCATCAAAGATTTCAGAATTTACATCTTATTCTCCCATGTGATTGCCTATGTCCCTAACTCTGTGGTAAAAGATATATTAACTCAAGAGGGACTAGAAGGCAAAAGAGGCAAGTGGATTGCCAGCATCCTTGAATACGACATTGAAATAAAAACCACCAAGCTGATAAAGGGACAAGGTTTAGCCAAACTAATGTCTGAAACAAACTTCCAAGCCTTAGACAGTAATCAACTGGACAATGAACCAGAGCTGGCGACTCCACAGATCAGTGAAACCTTTTTGCAATCCCCATGGTATGTTGATATTTGCTTTGTATTGTTAAACTTGTGTGCTCCCCTAGGATTGCCCAGAACCAAGAAAAGATTTTTAAGGATGAAGTCCTCAAAGTTTTGTGTCATAGATGGTGCTTTGTTTTGGAAAAATCATGAAGGTATTTTTCTTAATTGTTTGACTATGAATGAAACTAACAACATCATGAAAGAATTCCATGAAGGGGACTGTGGAGGACACTTATATTGGAAATCCACGACTGACAATATTTTAAGGGCTGGTTATTATTGGCCCTCTCTATTTGCAGATGTCAAGAAGTATGCTATTTCATGCCACAAATGCCAAATATTTGAAGGAAAAAGAAAATTACTGCCCTTTCCCCTTAAGCCCATTTCAACCGAGAAACCTTTTCAATAATGGGGTCTCGACTTCATTGGAGAAATTCATCCCTCTTCCTTAGGCCAGCACAAGTGGATTTTAACAGCCACTGATTATTTCACTAAGTGGATTGAAGCCATTCCATGTAGACAAGCCAACGACTCCACCATTATCCAATTCCTTGAGAGCAATATCCTTTCCAGGTTTGGCTGCCCTGAGAAAATCATCACTGCCAACGCTGCTGCCTTCAAATCCAAAATTATGATCAACTTATGCCATAAATACCACATTACCTTAGGCCACTCCACAGCTTACTACCCTCAAGGTAATGGCTTGGCAGAATCGTCCAACAAAAGCCTCATCAATATCATAAAGAAATTGCTGGAGGAAAACAAAAAGAACTGGCATAGGAAGCTCACAAATGCTCTGTGGGCAGACAAACTTTCCACCACGAAATCCATTGGGATGAGCCCTTATGAGCTAGTATATGGCATGGAAGCCAAATTTCCTTCATCTTTGGGCATTCCTACTATTAAACTATTACAGGAGATTCAGGATGAACCAAATGACATGCAGAGAAGAATTAATCAAACCATTCATCTTCAGCAAACCAGAGAGCAAGTCTATGACAGAGCTCAAATGCTGCAAAAAAAACTGAAAAAGATGTTTGATAAAAAGGCTAAAGCAGAAGATTTCTGGGTGGGAAGCAAAGTTCTAAGATGGGATTCACGAAGAGAGGACAAGGGAAAACATGCAAAATTCGATTTCCTGTGGAAAGGTCCATACATTATCAGCGTTGTGCAAGGCAATAATACATATTTTCTCAGATCTCTAGATGGCAGCACAGCTGAGGAAGGCCCTGTCAATGGCCCAATGCTAAAGCACTACAATGATCCTTTTTGATTGAAAAGAGCAGGCATTGTTATTTTCTGTACATAGAATGTTTGTATATATCATCACTTTGATTTCATTTTTGTAAGAGTCCATGATACTAAATCACGCAGAAGAAAGTAGGCAGTGCTTTACAGTTTAACAGCAAAACAGTTAAAGGAAAGTTTTGTTACCAGTCCAAAATTTCAAATCAATCCAATAGTCAGCACTAAGAAGTTCAAAGCACAGACGTAATAGAAGAATCAAGGCAATCTGACCTACTGTTCTTGGCTTCTCACAAGGAAAAGCCATCCCCAAGTGGAGCCACTGTTAGCCTCCTGCTACAGCAGGTTACTCATATTTCATGATTGACATTTTTACAGGCCAAATATGTCATACTTTGCATGCTGCAATGCTCCATATTTACTAAACAGTCACCAAGGAGAGAATGCTACTCAAAGTTCATCTAACTGCTTTCCAATTTTGAAGAGTCATTCCAGTTTTGTAGAATTTTTAGCTAAAGGGAGGTCCAAACAGCTTAATCTTGGCAGATTCTTAGATAGGTAGAGAATCAAAGGAGCCCAACTGCTTAATTTGGGCCCTTGGAAGAAATAAGGGTAGTTTGTAGATAGGAAGGCATAAAAAGAAAAAATTGAAATGCTGGGTCTGCAAGTCTAAGTGCACCCAAACCAAAAGAAGAAAAAATGTTAGGTAAGTAGGTTGGGTAGGTAGTTTTGAGGTTGCAGAATCTTGATTTCTGATCAATTTTATGTTTTCAAATTATCATCTCTACTCAGGGCACAATCATCAGGCAGTTTCATGTGAAAGAGCTCAAATCAGGCATAACTAACTTCTCTTTCTTCCTCTTCCCCAAATCATTAACTAATTTCCCCAAAAAGAGGTCAAGATCTGCTTGATATCTCTTAGTTTCATCATTCCCCATATCATTAGCCTGGGTGAAGATCTGCTTCACTCAAGGAGGATCCATACTTTCTCTATAGGGTTCTATCTCCCCTTTGAAGCCTAAGATCTCTGAAACTTACCGCTTTCTTGCCATCTCCATATTAACTAGTGACATTATTATTTAACCCCCTATATTTTCCCCATCCCCCTACTAAAACTATGTAAATAATCCCTTTATGTAAATATCCCCTCCCCTTGGTTGAAATATAACCATAAAAGCTTCTCTGGGAATTACTAAGTCACCTGGACTTTAGTAAGAACCCTCCTTCTACATAAATTTCCATTCCCAGGTGTTTTGGACCCCTTCCAAACACTAAGAAAACCCTTTCCAAATGCTAAAACCCCCCCATTTTTCTTTGGAAATCATTAATGTTTGTTTAATAATTTCCAACGCGCCAAAATAGCAAACCCATTTTCTAAAGTTTAAAACCCACAGCACCGCAGAAAATTAAACCTTTAACATGCGCGCGTTTTTACTAAACCTCACGCATCTCCCTATCCGTCCACCATCGGATCGGCCCCCCCTAGATCCGACAACCCTTGTTCACATCGGGCACACTATTGTGGTGGTAGGTTACCACTCGATGTCTGACGGTTTTACCATCGTACACCGGGACAGGTGACTACCTCCCATTGCATCGGGCCGCCCCTGATAGAAACCACCTCCATACCAAAGGCGTTCCGATGCACAAGCAAAACTGCTCTCCCCTCACGTAACAGGACTGCCACCTCACCCTGCCACGTCGTCTCCACATCACCTCACACTGCCTGCGCCAGGCCCACGTCACCTTGCCACGTGTCTCTGCCACGTCACCCCGTCGTACTGCCATGTCACCTTGATGACATCAGCATGCTGACATCATATCCATACCAGAGGACTCCACTACTGACGTCAACATGTTGACGTCATCCGCCGTATAGCTGACGTCAGCAGCCAAAAAACCGAAAATTTGCGCAAGCACGAAAGTCTGGCTTCGGAGCTCTGGAATGGGAAATGGAGGCAGTTTTCAATGCGCGATTAGCAAAAATCGTGCATCGCTACGGGAAATAGGCCATATTGGGGAATCTTTTGATTCCTTGGCCCTTTTTGCACCGAAAAAGCCCGAAATTGCCCGATTTTGCCAAATTAAATGAATTTGAAGACAACAAGAAGCCAGGAACATAGATTAAAGGGTATCAGATCAAATATGCAGACAAAAAGCATGTCAAAGAGTATCAGGAAGCATCGAAGACCATCAATGTAGCAACAAAGTGTATCAGAGGAGATTTTCTCAAGGCTCGAGGCAAATCCAACATTAAAACTAAAGCTCTGAAAGTCAAGAAGAAATTGAAGGCACATTGAAGGCTCACCAGCACAAATGACAGCACATTAAACTCACAGAAGATCAGTGGACCAGAACTCAATGCACCGTTATGATAGAACCACTACACCAAGCCACACATGACACCTCATCAACTCAACTTGATCCAGTTGCCTCTAGCGCAGCCCAAAGGACTTACTTGCATTTAATTCCAGCACCAATTAGGTTTTAGAAAAAGATTTTTTGGCAGACCTGTTTAGGTCAATTGTAATAAATGACTTCAGATATTTTGCTTATATATACCACCCTGAAAAATTGAGTAGGGGTTGATTGGTTGATCAGTAGCTTGATCTTTGTTATTCCGATCTTTCTCTCAAGCTGAGACTCACATTGTAACTGTGATGCTTTCTATAATCAAAGACTGCTAAAAGCATGGATTCTGAAACTGTCTGTTGTGTTTAATTGGTTGAGGAGTGATTGTGGAATTCCTGTGCTTCGACATGGTTCAATAAGTGTTTCCTAACTCTGTTAGTTTTATTCATGTTTTTTTTATCAGAAATCCGCCCTCTAAATTGCAGAAAAGAATAACAACTTAGGATTTGCTTAGCTGCACCTTAGGCTCAATTTTTGCAATTTTTCATGTTTTCATCAGGAATAGTTATGAACATGCATACTTAAATGATCTTTTTTACGTTGTTTCTTTCACATATAAATGATAGTTTAGGAATTCTTAACTGCTCCTAGATAACCATTCATTCACTTCCCCTCCCTGTCAGTTTGATGAAAGATTCTTAATTTCCTTTCATCCCTAATCATCATTCCATCCTTTCAGCAAATTGATAATTGTTTCAGGTGTGGCTATCCCGCTCCACAATCTTCTGGTGACCAAGAAAACGCAACAACGAGCTTTAATCCATGACTCCATGCCTAATGGTTTGAAACTTATCACACCTTACCTTGCCTCTCTGCTTGGAATTTTCTACCTGGCATACATCTTCCATCCAAACAAAAAATCAAACCCCTGAACCTGATAACTAGCCTATATCACCATCAAAAAAGTTAAATCATTAAGAGAGAGTCCTCTCTGATTGCAGGTGGGCTAGAACCTGCAGTCCAAAGATTGGTTTGTGGTTACCTTGGCTGTATCCCTAGAGGAGCCTAGGGACAACTTGAGTGATAACATAGACAACCACTTAATCAGAGTCTTCCAAAGAGGGACGGAAGTGCATAAGAGAAGTTAACATATTGTTGTCAGATGTGAGAGAGAATGTGGGAGAACCATCTTCTCAGCGCAGACAAAGGAGTTCACCTGAGCAGTACACTGGATAAATGGCCCCTGTTGGGGAAGGTGTTAAGACTGAGCCATCTTCCTTTGAGGAAGTAGTGCAGCAGCCATTTTGGGTTGATGCTATGGTGGAGGAGTATGAATCCATAGTTCAGAACAATGTTTGGGATGTGGTTCCAAGATCGGAGAACAAGCCATTTTGGAGTTCCCATTGGCTTTACAAGGTAAATCAAGTTGCTGATGGTAGTGTGGAGAAACATAAGGCAAGATTTGTTGCTTGTGGTTTCTTGTAGGTCGAGGGGATCGACTATGATGAGAATGTTTCTCCTGTAGCAAGGTACTCATCTATCAGATCAATGGTGGCACTATCAACACAAATGGGTTGGAAGATCCATTAGATGGATGTGAAGACTGCATTCCCTAATGGCAAGATTAAGGAAGAGGTGTACATAGAGTAGCCGGAAGGTTTTGAGACCTTCGATCGTGAGTCACATGTGTGCCGACTCAAGACAACTTTGTACGAGGGGAAGCAAGAACCTCGTGCTTGGTATACCAGGATCAACAACTACTTCACTAGGTTGGACTTCACAAAGAGTGAAGCAGATACGAACCTATACCACATCATGGTAAAAGGTAAGGAGTTGATCATTGTTCTTTATGTTGATGATCTCATATTGAAAAATGATGATCAGTTGATCATGTCTTGTAAGGAGGACCTTGCAAGAGAATTCAAGTTGAAAGACATGGGCCTCATGCACTACTTTCTTGGTATGGAAGCATGGTAGAAGGATGTGGAGTTGTTTGTATGCCAACGAGATACTCAGGAGATTCCACATGGAGAAGTGCAAGCCCATGCAGACTCCTATAGCAAGTAACTAGAGGAAGGGGGATTATACTTTAGGAGAAGTAGTAGAGGCTACTGTGTAAAGGTAGCTTGTCGGTTCACTGATGTACTTAGTGAACACATGACTAGATTTGTGCTATGCGGTGAACCAGCTGTGTCAAGCTATGGTTCATCATACCAAGATGTTTTGGAAGGAAGCTAAGCATGTTTTGAGATACCTCAGAGGCACATCTCAGTATGGATTATGGTACAGAAGGATAGAGGGAGTGAAGCTACCAGGCTTCACAGATGCAGATTGGGCAGGGAGTCCATAAGATCGGAAGAGAACATCAAGAGGAATTTTCAACCTTAGGCCAGCTGCAATTTCTTGGTACAATAGGAAACAGAGGTCAATTGCACTCAGCTCAGTAGAGGCTGAATACATGGTTGCAAATTAGGCATCATGTGAGGCCATTTGGATGCAGAATATTCTAGCTGGTTTGTTTGATCAGAGGATGGATCCAACTATGATCTATTGTGAGAATCAGAGTTGTATCAAACTCTCTAAGAATCTAGTATTTCAAGATAGGTCCAAGTACATCAACATTGGGCATCATCATCTTAGAGACTATGTGGCTAGGAGGATCATGTTGTTGCAGTATGTTTCGACCAAGGAGCAAGATGCTGACATTTTGACTAAGGCATTCTCAAAGTGTAAATTTGAGTTCCATAGAGACAGGATCAAGGTGGCACATAATCCCTTTCTTGTTGAGAGGGAGTGTTGAAATGTGGCAATAAGAATATTCCAATTTTGATTTGTCCTTGAATTAAAATTGAGAATTAAAAATTTGAATTTAGTCTCACCAGTTGTTTGAAAAATAATTAATTAATTCATCTTGAGTTAATTAGATCGAGAAATTCAAACATGAAGTCTTTGTGAAGTCATGGAACAGTTATACCTTTGATTGAGGAAGTTATCCCTTAATTAAGGAGATAAGAATGAGTTGTATTTGAGTTGTAATCAGTTAGCTCAGTTAACTGAGATAAGTCCAGTTAAATTAGTTCCAAATAGTTTATGGAACTAATTGTGAGTTCAGCCAGTTAATGCATGTATGCATGCATGAAACTAGTGTACTCTCGATAACTTAATATTCTCTCATAAATAACTCTTGCATGTCAGCTTAAACAAAGACCCAGTTGAGATTAAAGGCAGGGACATGGTGCTATCAGTTGCAAGAATTTTCCTATAAGAAAATATATTGCATGCAAAAGGAATTCATTCCTTGAGATTTGCGCAGTTTCACAGTGTGTTGGAGCAGTGTGTGAGATCAGTGTCACACAAGGTTACAGCTGGAACACCTAGGGAAAACTGCACAACGAAATAGGAGGCTTGGAGGGTAGAGGGAAAGGCATATGAGTTGTCTAGACTGTCTATGAGAAGTAGAGAGGGATTTTATTGAGAGTTGGATAGTTATGAGAGCTAAATCTTTGTGTAATCATGAGATATTTCCACTTGTATGATAATACAAATAGCGAGGTTTTTAGCTGAGGCTTTCCCCATAGTATTCTTCTGTGTTTCATGTGTATTGATTCTTCTTCTCTATTATATGTGTTCTGTTTGATCTTGCTCAAATTGATTAAGCTTCCACAAGTTTGATTGTAGAAGTAGATTAAGTATTTTTCTTTAGTTTATTACATAATCATGTTAATCTACAATGAAAATTTCTACATACTATTGTAGTACTTGTTAGGTAGTCATATTTTTGTTCCTAGAATAAATTAGTCATTTATATTAGTCATTTTTAGTTGTATTTCTTATTAGCTATTCATACATTTTAACCCGTGACTAAATTAGTGATTTATGTTAGTCATTTTTAGTTGGTTCACTTAATATTTCTCACTTTTGGTAGTATTTCACTTGGAAAATTTGTGGTGACTAACATTTTTAGTCACCTAATCACCAATTTATCATTTTCTACTAGTGACCCTTACTTTCCTCATGGAGGAAACTACTTGTCATGGTCCTTTGCATGGACTAAGGAGGAAGGGCTTGTTGGGTATTGCACAATTGAGCTCAATAGTGGCTAAGAAAGGCACCACTAGTCACTAGAATTTTACAATGTTCTATAAGGAGGGGATTTTAAGGGTCCAACATAGTGGGAAAGTGTAAGAAACAAGGGTCATGTTCTTACTTTTTGAAACATTGCAGTGCTTAGAGCTTAAGAGAGAAAGAGACAATGATATCATAGTTGAGCTTCACACTCACTATGGAAGGTCTTACTATGCACTAAAACTATTTACTAAGTAGTCTAGGAGAGATAGGCCACATTTTTGTGTAGTATGGAAGTCTAGTAGACATGATTTGATGGCTTGCTAACTGAGACAATCCAATGCGTTGTGAAGGAAGGGTAGGCTTAATTTACTATGTATTTCTCTTCAGTGGGGATCCAAGAGAGGTTTCACTATACACTAGAACTATGACATGAACTAAGGAGGAAAGAAGAATATGGCATGGTGCAGTGAGTGATTCCATTAGTAGAGGAAGGAAGGCAAGGCACTGTAACTACACAATGCATAATTCTTGAGGGGTAGACTCTTATGCTGGCATAGTTGAGGGCCGCAACGACTCATACATGGATTAAATATCCACTATAAATGAACAATTTGATCAAGGATGCTCACTTTGAAGGAATATATCATAGTTAGCTGAGGTAAGAAGAAACATTCATGTCACATTGCTTAGCAGATGCTCACTGCACTATGAATGAAGAAGGACCTTTTCATTATGTATTTTTCTTTTGAAAGAAGGTTAATAAGGTCCTTTATATCAAATAGAAGTTCTCCATGTGCTATGCAAGAAAAAACTGACCAAGGCTTAGTGCACTAAGTCAATGCAAGCAACAAGGGTTAGTGACGATGCTTTGAAGGTTCTAAATGTGCAATGATAGGAGTTGACCTTGAGAAAGACTCAATGCATAATCATGGGAGGAAATTTTTCATCAATTATTATCATGAATAGATAGTTCTCATCACCCTATAATAGGGTTAATGCCTTCACAACTTGCACTAGATAGGAAAACCAAGAAGAGCTCCAAATGGCTAAGTGTGGGACCAATAGAGTTAGAGAGGGAAATCATCTAAAAAAGACTCAAACATATATCGCACACATGAAATCCACTAATAAAATTCAAGGGCATGGATATTACTCATGAAAAATAATCACACCTTGAAATGATAACAAACAAATGCGTATTTCTAAGTGTGACAAATGAAACTATCATGGTGACACCTCGAACACATACAGGACATATACAAGAGTGGAAATGGTTAAGAGGGACACTTTCGATAGTAAGAAAACATGAAAACGGAACTTGCAAAAGCTACATAAGTTGAAAGGAAAACATTCCATAGTGAAGATAACATGAAAAAAAAACTTTTTAAAGGAAAAGCAATAAAAAATGACAATCTTGAAATTGAAAACGACAATTATGAAATAAAAGGTGGACGAAAACGATAGTTGAGAAAACCCACTAAAATGATAAGAAAATTGCAACCAAAAGTGAGATGGATACTGTCAATTGAGAGTGCACATTTATTATCAATATGGGTTTCATAGTGTACTATCCTTATGAACATTGCAATCACTATCAACAATTACTGTGTAAGCAATGTAACTGAACATTATGCAAGCTCTATTTCTAGAGATTGTGCAAGCCTTACTCTCCAAAACTATGCAATTCTTGTCCATGCTTGTAAAAGGCAAGAGTGTGCTCATGCATTTATCAAGGACTGAGCATGTGTGAGTAAGTGAATTCGACACTTAGAATTTATGAATAATACTTGAGTGGTTAGCAAAAAAATAATCGACCATGAAGTTACTATGGGACAAAAGATCGTAAGATCCTTGGTAGGCTCTAAAAATCAGTCGTAGGAAAATTTTTGGAGTGTGTTTGGCACAACGTCAAAACATGGTGACACACTGGTAGAAGTCCAACTTCTTTTTTTAGGTTTTAATCTTAAGAAAAAATTATTACCCCTTTAGGAAGTATTTATTCATAATTTTGATTTCCTTTTCTTTCCCATTTGACCTAGTTATGGATATGGTCTCCACTATTCCTTTTCTCCATGAAACAAATTAACCAAGATTTCCATATCAAAATTATTTTGATCTAGGAGAAGGGTAGTATGTAATCACAAGTTTAAGATAATTAGAGTCTTAGTTTTCATCTTTGATGTTACTCTGCTACCCACAGGCCTAGATAGTACCCTGGTGGATTTAATACAGGAACACAAACATTGCTTAGATGCCAATGACCCTAGTTAGTACCCAAGTGAATTTTCTTGCTTCACCTATCTACATAGGAAGCTTTTCTATTCTTTCACCATTTATTTATTTATTTAAAATTTCTTAGGAATTTATTATTCATCGGGGCACAAGAGGGATCCTGACTTATTGATAATAGGAGAGGTTGTTCCTTTAGAGATAGTCATATATACCTCTAAAATAGGTTTGATTGCTATTTATTTTCCCCTTTTTCTTCTCTACTTGATTGGATCAAAACATAGAACACTATCAATTACAATCCCTAGTCAAGGAATGAATATCCTAGAATAGATGTAGGAATTATAATCGGACCAAAGTCTTTGTTTTTTTTTAATGGATTGTGGTTTCCATTAAGAAAACATTGGCTTTAAATATTTATAAACCCAAATTGAGAAGAGGATAACAGATTATCCAAGAGTGATTTGTCATCAAAATTTACCTTTTCAAGCTTTGCCACATTTTCTTTGAGACAAAATGAGTATCTTTCATGCAAAGTCTTATTCAAAAAAACACAAAATAAATGGCATGACAAAAAACAAAACAATATGAAAATTATAAAGAAACTAGAGAACTAAAATAAAAGCATCATGTGGGGAAAAAGTAAGAAAATAAAGGAGATACTAAAGGATAAAAAGTGCATGATGAGTGTACACAGGAAATTAAAATGCAACTAGACCTACTCCTAAACTAACTAGATAGAAGGTCAGGGCTAAGTGTAATGAAATTTCCAATGTAACCACCATAGTTGTTACTAATGTGTAATCACAAAGATATGAGCAATTAAAACTAATATAAAACAATGTGCAAAAGGAAAGATGATAACTTTAATTGCTTACAAAAAATATTGAAGGCCTTTTTTATAGAGAGAAAGATGTGTCATAACAATGAACCTTAACCAACCTGTAACCTTACCTTTTCTATTAGAAGACAAATCAATCAAACCTGAAAATTTCCTACAAATGTACCTGTATTAGTATTGTTCTTCTTAGAAAACATCAAGAAAAAATTAAGCTTATTATTAACAATAGGGTTTGCTACGTAAGATATTTCTAGCCAATCATAAATTTGGTCATGGAATCCAAAACAATCCTTTTGAAAACCCTGAGACTCTTGGGAGAATGAAATTTTCATTAGATAATTTGAATCATGGGAAGACACTAAATGATTCAATAATTGAATATTGCCCAAAAGGATTCACTGGGATAGAAAAAATTGAATAGTTTTATGACATCCATAATAAATACAACGATTTGATTTTCCACCAAAGTGTTTAACATGTATGAACTCTTCAGCCAATGATGATATTTATGTTGATAAAGAGAATGATAGGATTTATAGCTTTGTTCATCCATGAAATATATACATTCCAAACCTGAATTCGATACAAGATATTTGCATGGACATGAATCAAATAAAGTAGAACCCTTTACTTGATCAAAAACCAAATCTTGAAAGTTAGAAAAACTATATCCAAAATACCTAAATTATTTCAAGGAGTTTGAATTCAGTGAAAATATTGAAAGAAAATAATTTTGTGAGAAAATCCATATCTGAATTAGTTTAGGGATCTTATCAGTACTGCGAGAGCCTGACATAACCATCAATAAAAGTTGAAGTGTGTTTAGTTCTTGAAAATTTGTGAAACCTTCAGGGTTTGTAGGATTACATTTTTAAGATTGGATCAAATTGTGCATGGTGTGTGGACAACAACTACAATTAATTTCACCTAGATCACTACTAACTAGATGGAAACCTTATACATCAATGGTTTGATCATATTTGTCAATTTCAACGAATAGATCACTGAATTCAAAATATTCATCTAATTGTAAACCTAGAGATGGATAAATAAGAGGAATCTCATGGGAAACTTGATTTGAAAAGTTCTCCTTGTGTAATATAGGAAATGATAAGGAATGGACTGGGTGATTTATGATTTTTTTTGTTTTCTTCTTCATTATGGATAACCTCACTACATTGTGTCAATTCATATTTTTGCAAGTTAGGTTGTAGATCCAAAGGGCATTGCATATTTTCATGACAGAAAATAAGACATAAGGAACAACGAATTGAACGAGGATTTTCCATAAGAAAATATTCCTTAACCAAATAAAATTATATATCTAAATATCTAGAATGAAAATATTCTTGAGAAACTAAAATATCAGCTAGTGCACTCAAGCATTCATTGCCATATACATCAATGGACTCATCATCACGAGAATAATGGTTTCTCATGACTTTATATGGATTAGGAAAATTGAGTTCATTTATTTTATTGTCAATATTAGTAGACTCTAAATGAAACAAGAATGGGGGAACATTACCTTAACATAGAGGCCTTCGAAAAAGAGAAGAAATACTGAAAGATTCACCTTTTTTCTCCTCTACTAGTGAAATGTGACTACCTTACACCTGATCACTGTTTCTACTGAAATAATGAAAATCATAAGAGTTTGGAAAAGGTTTATCAAACAGACCAAGGGACAAGGGGTTGTGAGAATGTGTTAGGTCCCTATAATACTACTGTAGGCCTTTTGTACCCATGTATCTCCCATATTGTTATTGTTGTGCCCCATAGAAGCTCACTATTGTTATTTTTGTGCCCTTACATTATTATTGTTGTGTAGGCTTTGATTATATTGTGACCCCTTTACTCCTATATATATGAAGGAGGTCTTATCATTTGAATCATCCAAAAATTGTAATGTGAAGGAAGTTTCCCCCTTGAATAGGATAATTTTTTAGTCATTGATCTATCTTTTCCTTTTCTTTGTGAGTTGGTTGCATAAAATTTGGTATTAGATATTTGGATTCTAGGGCTTCCCTACTACAAACAGGCCACCTTGGAAGTTTTGCTATAATATTTTTTATACAAAGGTTCAAAAGCTAAAATTGCAACCAAGTGTATCAAAAATCATTAGGAACCTATTATAAACATTTTGGATCTTGGTTCACTATATGTTATAAGATATGGTCCGAAGAAATTAGGGTCTTTGCATGATCCAAAATTCAATCTCAAACACGCAACCTTGGGAAAGTTGGAAGTCTATGTGTAAAGGGACCCATCTAGCAAGGCTATAGTTCTGAGGTCTAGAGTCCTTACTAGATCTACTGCTTGGCTTTTCCTAGGTGCCAAGCTTGTTTGCTCTGCACTAGCTTATCTGGTGTCCACCTGCAATCTTCTTGCTTGGATCTGTAGCTCATGCAGATCGTTTTTGACACTCCCCAACATCTACATGTAGTGCTTCTCAAACTGTTGTAGAAATTTTATCGTTGTATCCCTAATTTTATCCTTGAACTCATCGACATCGCCTTATATTAACACCATGGGATCAACCTATGGTTTCTGATCTTTCTTATTTTTTTATGTGCCTGCTTGCTACTCAGTACCACATCATTTCAAAATAAATGGGGTTCTCTGCCACCCATCACCTCCACTGTCTTGTCCTAAAAATTATTCTTCCTATATCTTCAGCAGAGGGGACTTGTCACCTTTTTGTGACTCGCGTTGTTCCTACTCTGCCTGTGCCTTGGCAGCACATTCTTGCTCCACACGAACCTTTTCTTCTACTTCCTTATTTTTCTACGTGCCAGGGTATGCATAGCCTACTTAGATGCCTCCTTTCTCTTCTGCGTGGCAAAAATTTCTGCACCCGTGCTTGGTCCAACAGCTAAGTCTGATAGGGCGTGCCACTATGTAGGCCATTTTTCTACCACCTCCTCTACATCTGTTTCTATCACCAAATATGGCAAGTCATGCCATTTCTGCTCTAGATCCTTCTCCGCCTAGATGTACACTCTATGGAAGTCGGCCTTGAATATCATGTAGGGTTACAGTTGTGTGAGTAAGGTTGGGGACAATCTCAACCACTTATTGATGGCCATGCGAAGACTCATTTCCATGAGGACCCAAAATATCTTTGTTTCTATAATTCGTGTGGGATCCTCTGTGGCCCATAAGGAAGTGAATTGCACTGCCTTAGGTAATCCTTCCTCAAGCGGAGGAAATTGGTTGTCCTCCAGCAATTCCCATGCAACAATCACAGTTGATAGCAACAACCAATCATAGTGGAACAAATTGGTTTCATCTTGGGTGTCTCAGCAGTTCATTAGGAACTCCTAACAGAGGTATTTTGACCAATTAAATAATACTGCCTTCACACACTATGCAGCTAGGGAAACTACAAGGACCGAAACGTCATATTCTTGGAATTTCCTCATCACCTTCCTTGCTAAGATCTAGGTGGCTAATTGAACTAATGTTTCTTTTATAGACACAATTTAATACCCTCGCGACTTCTTCACAAGGCCATAATCTCTCTTCATTCTTCTTTGAGGTCGTTTTCCCTCGTCTTTCCGCCAAACTCCTTGGCTGGGTTTGCACCCTTATAAGGCAGGTGCATGATTCTATGAATAAGAATATATGTGATGGGTAGAGGCCCTCCTGGCCATAGACACCCATTGTGCACCAATGTAAGGAGCTGGCGAACACAAATTGTGTTAATGGGGGTGTAGTGATAATGGGGTACCCATAACAGATTGAGTAACCCCAAGTTATCCACACTACATACCCATTCCTCCTTCTCTAATCCTATCACACCTAATTCTGCATAATAAGCCCTTCTCATATTCTTATTTGATGCCAAGTGGGAAACCTAGCGTGATATGCGAGGTCCTAGTCCTCCATTTTCAATAGTGGGATCCGCTCGAGCCGCATACCTTCAAAGGGACCTTCTCAAGTTGAAGGGGCATGGAAATGGTGAACTTATCAAAATTTGGGTCCTTCATGACCTTCGCTTTTTCATTCCTTGGAGGGATATACTCGGGTAGCCTAGTTATGGGTTCTATTCCTTTAGTATGAATGTCTTCTGTTCCCTGGCCTTCTTCCGCCTCTATGTTGACTACCTTCTCTGGTTCCTTATCTTTCTTTGACTTCTATGTTTCAAAATGATTTATTGGGGAGGCACACACTAGCACCGATTTATTCTTCTTGTCCTTATTCGATTTAGATGGTTAGGTTTCTCTGGTAGGTGTAGGCTTCAGCCTAGGTGATCTCGATGTTATAGGCACAGGAGCCAGAGCTTCCATACTTAAAATTTTTGGGTTAGTTGCCTCAGAAGCAAAATCGTGAGTACTCATAGTTTTTGTAGGACTGGGGCCAAGCATTTTCTCTAGAATAAACTTCTGGTTCAACTTAGCCAACTTAGAAGATGCGGGGCTCACAGCTAAATCTTCTCAAGGTGATCGGTTCATAGGTGACAAACAACAAATTTCATTAATAATTCTAAGAGAACAAAGTGTTCTCTATTGGACTGACACACATAATTTATAGGGATTTTTGAATTCAAATCCAATTATTCCCCCCAAATTCTGACAATAAATGTTGTTTTGGCAGCAGATATTTAACGATTTTCGCCTTAAATGTTGCCATCCTGCTCCACCTAACCATCTTCTGGCTGTTAGGTCATGAACAGTAACTCCAACTGTCACTTTTATGTTGTGTTATTTGGCACTTCCCTCCATGGCGCAATTTCATATGTTACAACTTCGTCACTTTTCACACAGCCTGCTTGATGTGTTGTCCTCCAAACTTGGTAGTGTATTTTATAGTCCTATGCTCTCTTGCAACTTCCTAGAGCACTAAGACTATCCTACCGCCATATATTCATTATGTAGGATCCCCTGTATACAACTTCAATAGGCTCCCATTCACTCTTCCCAGAAAAGGTTCCCCATTTGACTTCATGAGTTGAACCGCCCCTCCATCTGTATTTTATTTGATAATATATGGCCCTAACCAATGCATCTAGAATTTCCCTGGAAACGTAGTGAATTTAGTATCATATAGTATGACAAGATCATTTACCTTGAACGTGTGAATCTTGATGTGGCGATTGTGCCATGCTTTTTCGCATTACTTCTATACTTGCTAATGAAATCTTGCCAAAAATCGATCCTCTTTGAGCTCCATCAATTGTGTGAGTCGTTCCTCCATGGCCTAACGGTCTGCCATACCTGTGAGAGTTGCTATGCGCAGAGTAGGCACAATATACTCCATCAGCGTTACTGCTTCTACACCATATACTAGTCTAAAGGATGTTTTCCCTATCACCTTCTTGCAAGTAGTCCTATAAGCCCATAGTACTGCAAGTATGCACACATCCCAGTCATTTCATTGCGCATTACAGATATTTGTCTGTGTGTTTTCCAAAATCTTGTTGAAGGATTCAATAGTTCCATTGGACTGTGTGTATACAAAGTATTCTTCTGATGGTAGACCTGGAATTCTTTAGTCAAGGCACTTATTTTTTCATTTAGAAAGTGTGTACCTCTATCACTCATCAACACTTTCAAGTAGCCAAATCTGGTTAAGACATATTGAAAAAAAAATGTTCTTGTCATAGCCCCTGTACAATCCTTAACCAGTTGTGCTTCCACCCATCTGCTTAGATATTCGTCATGGTGATGATATAGCGTGCACCCATTTTCTTTTGAGGGGACTGAATGGGCCAAACAAAATCAGTCACCCACTTCTCAAATGCCTTCAATGACACCTGAGGATGTAGCAATAATTCATCCCTTCGTAATGGTCTGCCAGTTCTTTGACATGCATCATACGCCTTACAATACATCTTGGAATCCTTATGCAAGGTAGGCCACCATAAACCTACGCGCAAAATCTTCTGTGAAGTTGCCTTGCCTGCATAATGACCTCCTGCAACTCCCCTATGAGCTTCAGCGAGAATGCTATCCCTCTCAAAATATGGCACATATCTTCGCAATATTTCATCTATAGCCATCTTATATAGATGCCCCAGAATAATTGAAAAATCAGCTACATGCACTAGTAATTCCTTTTTCTGCTAGCTTATATATCCTTCTGGTGCCATCCCCATAGTTGAAAAGTGAATAATGTCTACAAAATGATTATCCACTATGTGCACCACAAAGAGTTGCATGTATGGCAATCTTTCCTCATGATTATTGGGCTCCTTGCCTAGTTTGATCCATGACAGATGGTCAAGTCCTGCATTTAACCTTCTTGGATTCACAACAACTTCAAAGTCATATTCCCGAAATAGTAGCAACCATTTGAAAATTTTGCCCCAACAACATAGGCTTATTGACCATGTATTTCAAGGTAGAATGATCTTTGTACATTTTGAAATTCCCTCCTAATAGATAGTGCCTAAATTCCTGCAGCATGTACACCATGGCCAATCCTTCGCACTCAATCATTGAATAATTCTTCTCGGCCTTCAAGAATTTCCTACGCCTGAAGGCTATAGGATGGTCCATTTCTCCTTCACCGGCCCACATTAACACTTCACCCAACGCGATGCAAGAGGCATCCACATGTATGTGAAACTCCTTTTTCCAATCAAGCAATACCAATATTGGTGTGGTGACCATATTTTCTTTCAATACATAAGTTGCGCTGACACTCTTCATCCCAATAGAATGTTGTGTCCTTCTTTAGTAGTTTCTCCATGGGCGTGGTAATTTGGGCATCGGGTTGGATAAATTTTCTGTAGTATCTCATATCTCCCAACGCTGCACACAGTTGCTTAACGTTTCGTAGGGTCTCCAAATTGAAAACTACTACAATCTTTGTAGGGCCCACCATCAACCCTTGCTTGCACACCACATGACCCAGAAAGATCCCAAAGGGAACAAAGAAGATGCATTTCTTCAAATTCAACGCGATCTGGTATCTGTGACATGTATCCAACATCAAGAATAGACTTTCTATATGGCACTTTACTAATCCAAACACCATCCAATCATCAAAGTATAATTCCAGGAACTTATGAATGAACTCCTTGAACGTTGTCATGACTGTGCCGGAAAATATCACAAGCACATTCTTAAGTGCAAACGGCATCACACTATAATGAAAACAACCGCACTCCACCATGAAGGTTTTTTTCTCCTATCCTCAGGCATGATATTAATCCAATGGTATCCAAACAACTCGTCAGTGAAAAAGTAGGCCTCCTACCCTCCAACATTGTCTAGCACTTCATCTGTAAACAGGGTTAAGAATGGGTCATGGACACATGCATTATTAATAATCCACAGGTTTATACAAATCCTTATCTCACCCTTTTTCTTCTTCTTCTCAAGCATCTTCGGGCTTACCAATCATATTCTTCAACTGGTTCTATAATTCCTGCTTCCAACATCTTATCCAGCTCTAGGGGAACCTTTCCCTTCTATTTAGGAATAAGGTGATATGGCCTATCTTTAATGGGCTTTTTGTCCGAATTTAAAGTGATCTTTGTAATGCCAAACTCTCTAATTATGCCCTTCAAATCTGAGAGCTTGGTAGGGAATACATCCTGTTATTCGTGGAGTAACTCAACAAATTTATCCACAATAGCGTCATCCCAATAATCTCCAATCTTTGAAAACTTCGGTTCTGCTTTAGTACCAATATTTACTTGCTTTGTCTTCAATGACATGGTGATTTTTAGGTTGTCTATTTGTGGGCCTTCGACTTTGCAATTCCCTTCTGCCTATGGAATATTAATGTTCCTTGGATCTTCATCTTCTTCATCAATAGTCGCTTTATAGCATTGTAGCACATGGCGCAGTTGGGTGCTCCAATCTAGTTGGGTCCATTCCATATGCTCTTACGGTGTTATGAAGATGACTGCCTTAATCTCTTGTAGAACTTCATCGATGCTTGCGAAGCCATATTCAAAGCTGAAAGTTAATAAGAACCCTTCCCTCAAAATATCCCACTTCATGGTGCCATGGCAGAGCTCTGTTTCTAGATACCAATTCATGGGAATTGTGTACAAAGTATGGCAAAATATCTGTACCCACTCTAGCTACAATTCTGTCCCCCATGCTTTAGTCCATTTCACTAGGTGATCATGTGCATCATCCCTTCTGTTATATTTCTCAGCCAATCTAGTGTTAGGATGCCCAAACTGTAACCGCATCTTTCTTCTATAATCTTGCCATCCATCAAAACTATCTTTAGGTGTACCCCACCATCATGTAGGCATAATGCATAAGACCAAGTCTAATGCTTATAAGCAGTGATCCTTAGGGACTTCACACTCAAATGCATCAAAAAACTAATCTACGTCAGTTAAACCATCATATTATCGTAGTTTCCTTACCTCCGACGAAACATAGCACAACAACTTCGTCATCATATTGCATCACAGTGTAGATGCTTCATGCAAGCGATTATACCAATGCTCCAACTCTTTGTTTGAATCAGAGGTGCAATAACTCTCATGATTCCATGTAATCCTCCCATCTACCATCAGATTGATTTAATCTTGGTCTCGCACTGTTATTTTGTAGATTTGGTCGAGTTCATCGTCACTTTCCTCATAATCATAGACTGGTTTAATATAGTGCGTCCCTTCTGAAGGGTCCAATGGCACTCCAACCTAAAGAAATTTCCTTTCAAATGACATTTTCCTCTTCTTTAGATTGATGACCCCATTCATATCAATGACCTAGTTAATTCCCAAAATCACAGGGTATGGATTACTGTCATCAACGAACTCTATAACCTCAAAGTCAGCTATCACGTTCACACGTTATTAATGGTTACTCCATATAATCATCCCATAGGGATGATTTTCTATTGGTTCACCATTATGAGCTGAATCGGAGACCACTATAGTGCAGGTCTCCCCATTCTTTCTGATGTTTGTTTTGGAAAAACGTTCGCATCAGAACCCAAGTCCAAGATGACCTGGTCAATCTCATAATCACCTATCTGCACGGTGAGCCTTATCTCATGCCATGTTCATGCCTTATGTTTGCTAATTTTTCTGACCACCTAGTGTCCATCAGGGACCTTCTCCTCGCTGGCACATTTGTTTATTAGTTTTTATTAGTTCATGCATGCCTTCCATAGCTTTGCTATCGCACAATAGTTTTATGCAGGTCTCCAAAAACATGGTATGTATAGAGGGATCAACCTCTGCAAGTGCGCTAGGTTCCTACACCTTATCCTAGCTTCCTAAGGTGGACGCCTCAGTGAATATTTTCTTGGCTTCCATAAATTTTCCTTCATGTGATTCAGATCAAAACCCGCTTCCTTTTTTGGGGCTTTGCGGACCCATCCGTGTTGTTCAGGATATTTTCCTTTATCATCACCAGTCATTATTCCAGTCCTCAACATTATATTCACACTTTGATCTTCCTTGCGGGGCTCATCTCTCATCATATACAAGTTTTGTGAAGGCTACGAAGGATGTGATTTATTCTCTTGCATTTTAGCTATCAGTACTGGGCATTATTCTACAGTATGGTCAAACTAGCTACAGTATTGACACGAAAGGCGTGTCTGATTCTAATAGTCCCACGCATAGTGCCTTGGTTATCTGCAGTTGTAGCAGATTATTTGACCATGGCCTCTACCAAGCCCTCCTCCCCCTCAGCCCCATCCTTGTCCCTCATAAACTTCGTGTGCTCCTCCAACGCCTTTCTCTAGAGGCTGATTTTTTGCTTGCATCTGGTATGTAGGTGCTATTTCCATCATCAGCTCATAGATGCGATAGTGGCACTCATTGTGGCCCAATAATTTGCAGAAGTTACAAAACAATTGCTAGGGTGTATGGATGAATTTTTGAAGTAAATGAAAATTATTCATCACAACTTGTCCAACAAACTGATAAATAGCACACCATAGCATAGTCCCCATGCTCGACCCTGCCAGGACTTCTAGCTTTACAGGAACTGGCCCTCCTCCTGTAACATAATTCACATACACATTGCAATGATCCTTATCATGCCCGTGGCCCTTATAGTTCAAACACCAGACTTCTATTCACACTTCTAGTTTAACCTCCTTGTCTTTCTTAAAGCTATGTATTTTTATAAGTTCTCCGGCTGTGAGTGGATCTGTTCTACTTTGAGGCTCTCATTCTAAATAGGCATTGCATGTGACCTCATCATGATTTCCAAGTCTTCAGCCTATATTGTTATCTTTTGTTGTGATAGATCAATTCTCAAGTCGTGCAGGAGCGAAGCTATAAACCACTCGTGATGCTGACTATCCGTGAGTTGCATGTTAGCTTCTCGAATCTCACACTTGAACCTTTAATATAATTTCCAAATTTTCTTGTCTACCCTCATCATGATTTCCTTGAATCCAATTATTGACTATGAGTTAGACATAGGCTTACTAAATTTCTTGTTTAAAACCACCTTAATCTCTACTAGTGATGCAGGCGGATTATCAGAACAATATTTAATATACCCAGTTAGCGCAAGATCTTGCAGAGAGGTAACCAATTGTGCCTTGTTTATATTGTCATCAATAATCTATTGTGCTATGCATACAACATTCTCAACAAACAAAAAATTATTTGTATCTTCACTCTCGATGCCCTTGAAAATCAATAGCTTCATTGTGTTCACCATGTTGACTGGTGGTGGTGGAGGTGGAGGTGTGGACAAAGGTGTATGCAGTGGAGGTGGAGGTGGAGGCAGAGTGGATGGATGATACGTTTATGGAAAACCCTGAATTATTAGCTGGACAACATTTCATGGTGAAGCCTACACTATCCTTCATCATCACTTGAAGGAGGTCTGATCAATGGGTTATATTCTGTACATGATTTTTATTGATCCGTAAAGAGTCTTCCACTTCACATAACTCCTAACATCAAGGCAATGTCATTACCCACTTTTCACACAAGAGCATCTTAATCCAAGTATTCAGTGATCTTAGGTACTTACCTCGCAGTCCCTTGAAGAATCTTCACTTGACTTCGTTATAGCTGAATGAGGTATCAACTGCAAATTTTGTAACAAATCCTCCCAGGATTTGATTTAGCTAGTGATCAATGACCCACATGATTTCGTGTTCAGAGGCTTCTAATCATCACACCAATTCTGGGGTCCATACTATAGGATTATCGAGCTTCCACCTTCCTTAACTATTGAAAAATTTAGCTAACCACTCGTACAATTCGATGGGGAAGGTGCACAAGAAAATTTCATGTATCTCTATATACAAATATCTATTCGACCACTACTCCTTTGACAGGTGAAGATTCCAGTTTTCTTGCACCGCGAACTCGTGAATTTTCTATCCATCCACTTTTCAATTTCTTTCTTGATCAAATTCCAATGATGCGACATCACACATCTCTTTCAAGTAGATCTCGGTCCTAGAAATGGAATAATTTGTTGACTTAGGGGGTCCTAACCCAGGTTCAATATTAGTTGCACCAGCTAACAAATCTCTACACGACTGGCCCTTTTGGCAACATTCCATGTAGTGCAGGCTGCAGGCTCACCTGAAGCAGTATGGGGGCATGCAAGAACCAAGTTTCTACATCCAGAGACTAGCGTGATGTCTTCCAATGCCTCATTTCTACCTTCACATAGATCTATACACTCCTAGGGCACACTGCTACAACTCTGTCAAAATGGCCTTCAGACCTTCATGAAGGTCTACGATTGGTCTTTGTAGACCTTTAACAGTCAATCTATCTACTTTCATGCATCGGAAAGCAACCATATATTAGGGTTCACACAAATTTACTTAAGTTATTAATAAACATCATAGAATTCATCAGAGTTTATGCAAAATTACATAACCATGCATTGTGTACATCATTAATAGTTATTCAACATAATCACGCAACATTCAATCAATATGTCATAAAAACATCATTCGTCGATAGCATATAGTATTAGTAGAAATACACAGAAATACACAAGAATTCTTAGTAAATAGCCTTTAATGATCTTCAATTTAGGATTACAGAATCAAAACTACCCTACACACTCAACAATAGCACTCCATGCACTTAGCTTTGGACTCTACCTAGGCCTCTACGCACTCAATTACAAAGCCTTTCTTCTCCTATCTGACCCGCTTCCCTTCACTATCACTCCTCTTATATTTACCCATTTCTTCATGTATGCATGCCTTAGATTTTCTAAGACACACCTATTTATAGTAAACCCCTTTAACTCCTACTCATCTACATTCTCCGCATCCACAAATCGCGGAGACTTTAGATTAATTAAAACAATGTATCAAAAGTTGGGTTATCTTAACCCCAAAACTAACCCAAGGGACCCCATCCCAACAGGCCCCCCAATCTCAACAATTCTACACCCATTAAGCCCTTAGAAATTTCTATTGTGATGCATGGAGACGAATAATTGCAACATGATATATCAAAATTACGAAACCAAGTGCAACAAATTTTTCTCTCACAAAGATCAACCAAATATAAACTAAAAGGGGACATGGATAAATTAAACTGGGACCTGTATGGTTTATAGGTATAAATAAAAGGTTTGAAGGATAGTTTAAAAGTAGACATGGAATCAATGATGAATGTCAAGATGGAAGGGTTGAAAAAGTTGTTACAAGAAAGGATTCCCAGTGGTGACATGATAATCCATGAAAATCATGATGAGGAAAAAAGGAATATTAATTATGATTTTAGAGACTTCAATGCTTGATTTAATACCCACCACATTCCAAATATTAATATGAGAAATTTTGATGGAAAATATCCTGTAACATGGATTCTATAGATGGAGAAATATTTTGATCTCCATGCTGTGAAACACACACAAAAGGTATGAATTACATATTTATGTTTAGAACCCAATCAATTTATATGGTATCATTTGTTTTTTTCTCTTAAAACACTTGTCACTTAGTCAATTTTTACGCATGAAATGACAATACATTATGAGGATACAAAGAGAACCACCTTCTTTAGCTAGTTAATAAATTTAAAACAAAAGGACTCAATGGTGAAGCACATTGAGGAATTCCAAACATTGAGCATATGATTGATTTCTTCATATGGACTTTGAAGGAAAACATCCAACATGAGGTTTCCCTTTCAAAACCTGATTCCTTGGAGAAGGTATTTAGGGTGGCAAGAAAAGTTGAAAGAAAAATTATGGCAACAAGGAATTCTACCACTCACAACTATAAAGATGGAAGTGTTTCTGCTCCTAAGCTTCCACAACCTTCAAGTTTGACATTGGGAAAATTGGAGGAAAAAATAGCAAAAGGGCTATGTTATATTTGTGATACAAAATACACTAGAGGTCATAAGTGTGTTGAGAATAAATTAATTTACATAAATTGTGAAGAGGAGGAAGAAAAGGAAGAAGAAACATCAAAAGAGGACAATATTGTTGGGCGCAACCCAACTTGGTTCAAGTTTTGGTCAAACATTCTTCATTTTGAGTAGTGGAGTGCCTAGATTTGGCAAATTTCTATTCATCACGTAGTGTTTATGGGCATTGGGGTGGGTCAAAAGTCCCTTATTTTGTAACTGGTATCAGAAATTAGTACATTGTATGTGGACCATGGTCTTGTAGTAAGAAAGTCTATATAAAGAGGATGTAATACTCTGATTTAAAAAATGAAGCTAAGTATAGATAGAATTCATAATCGTACATATTTTCAGAGTTTGTGTTTTGGATAAGACTCCACAACTGAGTGCGCAGAGGCCTTGAAGAGTTTGTAGATGAGTGCACAAACCACTTGTAGTTGGGTGTGCAAGTAAAAGAAGTGCATGTATTGAAGATCATTATTAATAAATAAGAATTTTTGGGGAAGTACTGTGTGTCTTTCTGTGTTCATTATCTGTCATTATTGATATCGTTATGGATGATTTTTACTGAATTATGTGAAAGAATACATGTTATACTGTTCTTTGTTACGTTTATGCATTAAGTACTAATATATGAATTTAGTCATTAGTGGAAAGTGTTTCATGTATTTGAAGTTGTAGATAATTATAATACATAAGTGAACACATGGGTACCACAATGCGCATATCCCTCTAGCTACAAAAACCTGGTACTGCAACCTCCGACAACCACTTCGGGTGAGAGTACGACCTGCTTGCAAGTTGTTTCTGAAAGGGCCAGTGATTGAGGGTTTTGTTGGTGCCCAGTACACTCTAAATCTAGGTCAAGCACTCTTAAACCATCAAATGGTTCCATTTCCAAGACTGGTATCTACTTAAGGGATATGTTTTGGCATCCATCGAAGAAAGAAATCTAGGAGTGGGTTCCACATAAAGAAAGATAATTTGATGAAAAACAGAACATAAACCCTGAATTATCAAATGAAGACTAGATACAAATGTATATGTTCAAAGAGAAATACAAAATATTCTTTGGTTCATTCAACATTGAATTGTATGAGTGGGTATCTAAGTTGACCAACAAAGGACTTGTTTCAAGGACAATGAACCTAAGGAGTGAAATCCTGAATTGGTACAATGAATCAAGAACATCAGTAAGAATATCTTAAGGGATGTTGATTTCTAGATCGATAAAATTTTGGGAGGATTTATCACTGAGTTTATGATACATGGGATCATGTCCTATAGAGAAGTTGAACGAAGAATTTTGAAAGGACCGCAAGGTAAGTTCTTAAGATCTTTTAATCTCTTGATCAATATGTTATTGTGTGAAAAGGAGATTCTGCGAATGCAGTCAAATTAATGTTTGGACGGATAGGAAACAAGCCTAAACTAGAGTCTACACGAAGTGGAAAATGATATAGAACATATCGGAAGAATTTTATTCAAATTGACTATAGCCCCTTATTAAGAGAGTCTTACAGTGAAGAAGAAAGGAGTAACCCTACAGCCCCACAACATTACCCCTCCCAAACTGAGGACACGTTGAAGTTAGGAGTTGAGAAAAATAAAGGCACCTTTGGGATTCCCCATCCATCCACCCACCTTACACCCCATACCCCTCCCCATAATTCCCCTACACCTCCACCCCCTACCCCTCCACCTAGCCCCCAGAGAAGGAAAATGGCTTATGAAATTAAGCTGCATATTTTTAAAGGACCAGGATCAAGGATCTTGATCAGTTATGTTTTGTAGCTAATGCATTATGGACAAGAAGATATATCACTAGTGGTGATGTAAATAAGGTGCATCTCATCACGTCCCTACAAGAAAGAGAACTAACATGGTATATGACATACTCTACAACTAATCTAACTACTTCGATTGATGAAATTAATAAAGAACTCATATCAAAATTTAAGAAACCAACATCAGAATCACAGTTCATCACAGGGCTAAAATAAATCAAACTTGGAGCAACTGAGTTTGTGTGGGAATTGGAGTAGCGATTCAAGGTGTTAATGGGACAAGTAACATTTATCCTACCTCCAAAATAACATAAGGAATGGTTCATATCCACGCTAATTCCATATATCAGGTTACCATTTTCACAACAAAAGAGTGTGACTCAACTAAAGAATTGGATATTGTGATGAATTTGGATGCTTCACCGATTAGAGATACTCATGTAGGAGTACAACAGATACTGTGGTGAAGTAAAATTATAAGTGCGGACATGAAAAAATTCCTCTAGCTTGATAATGGGTCTAGCCACAACAGGTACATTCTATGGAAGATTTCCTTAGGTTAGGATCAATCAAGAGGGCCTACCTCTTGGTTGCTTATCCTACCTGATGATGTCCTCGCTTGCTTGCTCCAGAAATATCTTGTTTCCTTCTTCAAGCTCGTGAAACAAGTAAACAACAATAACACACAAACATAATAATAGACAAATTACAATCCAACCTACTTAATGAGTCAAGAAGCATCAAGACATTAATATGTAATATTGCAAAACATTTAGGAAATCAATCGATAGTTGCATATATTAATATCAAAGAGAGATTACAACCATTCGTCTTGATGTCGCAGTCTACCTCTGACAAGACCAGGTTCCCACACACTTCTGCTAGCACTTCATGATGGCTTCAAACAACAATAATTTAAATACTCTTCCCTTTAGGCTTCACTCCAAACCAAAACACACTTCTCCCTCACACAACTAAATGGCTACAACTAGTAATAGCTTTCTTGTCAAATCAAAATGGTAGACTCACACTCAACAAACACTCAAACTATGTCACTAGTTTGTGCTTGGGAAGAAGGGAGGTTTATATAGGAAATATGGATGGGAGATGGATCCTCTTCTCATGGGAGAAGGACTTATCCCTTGAGGTAATTCCATCATTATAGGGGAAAGGAGTCCAAATTGTCATCCTCGACCCCATCCGGCCAAACCATTAGCCAGACTTCCATTATAGAGCTTATAGAGATGGAAGCTTCAGCTCTAATTTAAAAAACTTTCCATAACAAGACAGTGTGACTAGAACACAACTCAGTCGCGCTGATTAGTGTGGGGAATATTTCTAATCTCTGCACATCGGCGTGGGGGAGACAAAGGTCATTAGTGTCGGTCTTGTGATTAGGAAAAACAAAGGTTTCATGGGAAATGGTGCAAAAGGGAAGTGATTTGCTCATGAGGATGGACATAATGGGAGTTTCTCCATGAAGGCAAAGCATGTCGGGTTCACTATAGAGGTCCTATAGGATCAAGGAATGGGTAGTACATGGATAGTGACAAAATGTTGTGTAACAGAGACAGAGTCAACTAACTAATTTGACCTTGGAATTGCAAGATCTCAAGATAGCTAAAGAGACTAGATCAGAAGTATGGTGTACAAAATACAAGGTAAACGGTCATTATAAGGATCAATTCCCTATGTTCAAAGATTTTTTGGCAAGTGGAGGACCTTATCCAGTAAAACCAGGTTTGTGGTGCAATATTTCTACAATGAGAGGCCAATATCACTCTGAAGATTGCTACCTATTACAGAAGTATATGTAGACCCTGAGATTGTGAGGAACCTTGAGGGGTTGATTCATGGTATCGTTGAGTATTCTTAAATAGTAGACATGCCTCGGTAGTACCAGAGGAACATAGTGGGAGTCTCAGATCGGATCCGCTAATTACTGAGTCGTATAATGCGAGTTGTTTTGTGATATCATGACCACCATGCCGAGTAGTTCCTAGGTCCAGTACTTACATATTTTTGAGGCCTGTGTGCCACGAATGTTATTGGAGACAAACATATTATTTTTTGGGGTTTTTATGTATCAAACAATTTCACATATGTATATATGTTATATTTTCCTATCTATTATGGTACAAATGGTTTGTCTTATCTTTTACATGTTTCGAAAATGTCTATCCAACACGTAATTAGCTAATGCATCTGTTAATGTATCATGCATCTAGGAATATGACGATATGTGATATAATCAAAATGTCTTTCCAATAGATAGATATAGAGAAGTATTCATAATATTTGATGGTTCTTAACAGAATATTACCCGTTGAGTTGAAGGATGACAAGCAATGAATCCAAGTTGACAACCAATTCTCTAATGCCTAGAGTGATATCTTCTGATAACAGTTCGATGACCGCACTGTATGCAACAACGTTGTTGGTTGTATGACCTAGGAAGATAACTTGAAGATCAATCAACTCACTGTTAGGGTTGTAGATATCCCATGCCACAGATGATAGGTTCTGGGTACTTCAGCAAGCACCATCGGTGAAACCGACTTGAGGAGTTGTAGACTTCTGCAAAGCATGAAAAGTATAGTAAACAGGAAAGTTGTTTGGAAACTTCCACACAAAACCACACTATACAGAAATGAATCACACACTAATGTACATAAGTAACCATGCAAGATGACCTAAGTATAGTACATTTTGAGGTAAAGCTTGTTTCGGGGCTTATCGAGAGGATTTCCTTCATAATAAATAAGTTCATAAGCTCCTTTATGCAAAACATGTTTTACAATATAGGGTTTGTGTCACATAGGTTTGAACTTGCCTACCCCCAGCTTATCATTAGCTTGGTCGTATAGCAAGACCAAATCACCCTCAGAGAAAGCATAAGGGGAGACCGACTGGTCGAAATGGGAATTGACCCATTTCTTTTGTGCTTCGATGACCAAGGCAGTGAGATGGCGAGTCTCATCCTGTCGTTCTAAATATAAGAGGCGTTCCTCTTGAGGTGATGTTTCAGGGAGAAGTTCAACCGCTAACTTAAGTGAAGGAATCTCACATTTGATCGGCAATGTTGCTTCCAAACCATAAACCAACTAGAATGGTGTGAAACCAGTGGTGTCTTTGGTTAAATTTCAGTAGGCCCACAGAGATGAAAAAAGCATGAGATGCCAATTTTACTTGTGCATCCCAATAGTACATTGAAGCATGGTGACCAAAACATTGTTCATGGCTTCAACTTGGCCATTGGCTTGAGGGTGATATGGGGTTGAGCCATCGTGGTGCAAGCCCAATGTAGATGTCAGTTCTGCCATCATGTAATCTCTGAAGTGGGAGCCATGATATGTGACAATGGCTTGGGGTACACCAAACTTGGAAATAACATGGTTAAAAAGGAGTTGAGTTGTCGTCTTACCATCTGCCGAATATGTAGGCATTGCTTCCTCCCATTTGGTGAAGTAATCCACAACAACAATAATGTAGCCATGCCCCCTAGCTGAACAAGGGCTTCATGTCATATAATCAATGCCCCATTTGGCAAAGGGACCAATGGTAATGACAAGGTGTGGGTGAGAGGGTGGGGTGCACATCTTTCATTGGTAGATTTGGAATTCATGGCACTTGCGAACAACAAGAATGTAGTCTTTGAATATGGACGGAAAGAAATAATCAGCATGAAGGATTTCATGAGCTGTAGCATCAATAGACATATGACCACCACATGCCTCGGAGTTGAAATCATTGAGAACTCTTTCAGCCTCCTTAATCATGAGGTATCGGCGAAGAAAAAAATCAACACCAACATGGTATAAAGTATCACCAATAATGTGATAGGGTTGAGAATGATGCCAAATCCTTTAACAATCATCTTTGGTCAACGCGAACCGAAACATGGACGTTTGGAGATACATGATGATATCATCGTACCATGGATCGAGGGTGCTAATCAGGAAAAGGGTCTCATCTTGGAGTCGTTCATCTAAACCAGCAGGGAGAGCTTTAGATGGAAGGGAACATATCAATTCTGCGAAAGCAAGTGACTTCTTAGATTTGGCTGTAGTGAAGACCAAATCGAATTCTTGCAGGATAACAATCCATTTAGAATACTTGCCCCCCAACAACTGACGAGTCGAGATGTAGGTCATAGGATTCCATTTAGAAATCATTGTAGTCATTCGTAAGAGAATATAATGCCGAAAAAATTGAATAGTCTGGATAGTGGCCAAAGCCAACTTCTCAACATGCGCATAATGCATTTCAGTGTCAAGGAGATTCTGACTCAGGTAATAGATGACATTTTCAGTGCCTTCATCATCATCATGAACCAATACCATAGCTATGGTGCTAGGGGCTGCATCTAGGTAAAGGAAGTAATCTCGATAGTAATCCGCCAGATGCAACAAAGGAGCATTTATGAGGACAGCCTTAAGATCATTGAAATATTTTTGGGCGATCTCATCCCATGCAAAGGGTGTTCCTTGTTTGAGAAACCGGGTAAATCCCATAGCTAGCCTGGTGTAGTTGGGTATAAAATGATGAAGAAAGTTGGCCTTTCCCTGGAGGCCCTGGAGTTGGTGTAGTGAAGATGGAGGGGGTAAGTTTACAATGGCCTCGAATTTTAGTGGATCCAGGTGAATCCCATCCTTGGAAATGATGAAGCTGAGGATTTGTCCTAATTCTATGCAGAAAACACATTTGTGTCGATTTAACCGGATGTTGTAGTGCCTGCAGCGCAGAAAAATCTATCGAAGTTGGTTTGGGTGATCCAAGTAAGGTTGGACAATGTTGCGAATATCATGAAATGCATAGGACATTTCCTGTTGAATTGCGGCCCCAATATTTTTTCGGCCAAAAGGGAGCTTCTTGTATGCAAATGTACCCCATGGGTAGATAAAGGTTGTCTTCTCTTGATCAGCTGGTGTGATATTGATCTGGTTGTAACTAGAAAAACCGTCCATGAAAGAAAAAATCTCGCTCCTAGCACATTCATCAATGATTTGATCAATTAAGGGAGTATGATAGTTGTCTTTAGGATAAGAACAATTAATATTTCAATAATCCACACAAATGTGGATCGTGCCTTGTTTTTTATTCACCGGGATAATATTGGACACCCAGTCTGTCAAGGGAATGGGATAAATGAATCTAGCTTTTAGAAGCTTTTTGACTTCACCCTTAATAGGAGTGGCCTTTCTAGGGTGCACCGGATGAATCCATCGGCGAACAGGTTTCACATCCAAATATGTTGGTATTTCATGCACCACAATGTTGGGATCAATTCTAGGCATTTCTTCATAAGACCATGCGAATACATCATGAAATTATTGAAGAATATGAGTATATGTCTTGATCTCATCTGGAGAAAATATACCCCGATATGAATGTGTTCAATGACACCAAGTTTGATAAAAATGTCAATCGATATCGCTTGGGTAATATTACCTAGAAGGAGTCGATAATTTGTGGTGAAGTAAAATTATAAGTGCGGACATGAACAAATTCCTCTAGGCCGATAATGGGTCTAGCCACAACAGGGACACTCTATGGAAGATTTCCTTAGGTTAGGATCAATCAAGAGGGCATACCTCTTGGTCGCTTATCCTGCTTGATGATGTCCTCGCTTGCTCGCTCTAGTAATCTCTCACTTCCTTCTTCAAGCTCCTGAAACAAGTAAACAACAACAACAAACATGATAATAGACAAATTTCAATCCAACCTACTTAATGAGTCAAGAATCATCAAGACATGAATATTTAATATTACAAAACATGTAGGAAATCAGTCAATAGTTGCATATATTAATATCAAAGAGAGATTACAACCATTCATCTTGACGTCGCAGTCTTCCTCTAACAAGACCAGGTTCCCACACACTTTTGCTTTCACTTCATGATGGCTTCAAACAAAAATAGTTCAAGGACTCTTCCCTTTATGCTTCACTCCAAACCAAAACACACTTCTCCCTCACACAACTAGATGGCTACAACTAGTAATAGCTTTCTTGTCAAATCAAAATGGTAGACTCACACTCAACCAACACTCAAACTATGTCACTAGTTTGTGCTTCGGAAGAAGGGAGGTTTATGTAGGAAATATGGATGGGAGATGGATCCTCTTCTAATGGGAGAAGGACTTATCCCTTGAGGTAGTTCCATCATTATAGGGGAAAGGAGCCGAAACTATCATCCTCAACACCATCCAACCAAATGATTTACCAAACTTCCGTTACAGAGCTTCTAGAGATGGAAGCTTCGGCTCTAATTTAAAATTTTTTCCATAACAGGACCAGTTCGACTAGAACATAGCTCAGTCACACCTATCGGTGTGGGGAATAGTGCTAATCTCTAAACATCGGCGCAGGGGAGGCAAAGGTCATTAGTGTCGGTCTTGTAAATTGGGAAAAACATAAGTTTCAGGGGAAATGGTGAAAAAGGGAAGTGATCTAATCATGAAGAGGAACATAATGGGAGTTTCTCCATGAAGGAAAAGAATGTAGGGTTCATTGTAGAGCTCCTCCGGGATGAAGGAACGAGGAGTACAAGGATAGTGACAAATGTTCTGTAACAGATATAGAGTCAGATAGCCAATTTGACCTTGGAATTGCAAAATCTCAAAAAAGCTAAAGAGACTAGATCAGAAGTATGGCGTACAAAATACAAGGAAAATGATCATTATAAGAATCAATGCCCTATGTTTAGAGATTATTTTGCAAGTGGAGCACCTAATCTAGTAAACCTAGGTCTGTGGTGAAATATTTGTACAATGAGAGGCCAATATCACTCTGAAGATTGCTACCTATTACAAAAGTATGTGTAGACCCTGAAGCATCTATTTTGTAAATTTTGTATATTAGGAGGCCATGATGAGAAAAATTGTCGAAGTTATGACTTGATGATGGAGTGAACTATTGATGCTTATAGACTACAAGATAAAGGACAGACACACAAGGAGTCAGGCTAGCATGCTGGTTGAGGAGTATTTCAAGGATGAGGGTGAGGATGAGGAGGAAAAATTGGTCAAGGATGTGGCCAAATTATGTGTTACAACTATGGATAGCCAGACACTTTGCAAGAGACTACTAGAACCCTATGGAAACCTCTAGCTACTATAATTCTTTTTATCATGTGATAGAAGAATGTCCCGTCCTTATTTAAAAAATGTAGCAAAAAAGAAAACAATAGCCTGCAAGTAATATTCAAATGATGACCTCTAAGCCCAAGGAGGATCAACAACGCATCAACATTGTAACAAGAAGTGCAGCTACAACTAGAAATGATAAAGAAAATGGGAAAAATGAAGCTGAAGCTACATGGGTACGAAAAACCTAAAAAGTCTCTTGCATTTGATATCTTGAAGGAAAAGAAACTATTCATGGAGGCAAGGAAAATCTTTATGGATGATGGGGCCTCAACCTCTACAGTGCAACCAAATCGGAAGGATAACTACGAGATAGTACCGGTTGCAACATAATATGTGGATCTAAATATTTTGAAGTCTTTTCTCCAGACATACATGAAGTTGTTGAGAAACCAGAAGGTCATAGAGGGATTGGAGGAATTGATAGACTCCTAAGCTCATAAAGATGTACCACATAGTGAGATACACATAGTGAATAATCTATATAGACAGAAGAAGCAGACTGGAAAGGAAATGAGGCTTACAACGTAAATTGGAGAACACAACATGGATCAAGTTATCTTGGTTTTACGATCTGATGCCAATGTCTTTTCGAAGAAAACTTGGGAATTGATAGGTAAGCCAAAGCCACAATGGTCAACTATTCAGCGGAAAATAGAAAATCGACAGAAGATTGTCCCTCTAGAAATATTATTAGGCATCATAGTAGACATTGATGGAGTGCACACTACCACTAACATTGAAGTGATTGATATTATGGATGATAGTAATCCCTGCTGCAAATTGCTTGGATTTGATTGGCCATTTGGTAACATGGCTATAATTAACTTGAAGAAATGGAAAATGATTATAGTTTGAAAGAATGTATACAAAAATTTTCAAAGAAGAATACATCACAGATGACATCGACAACATTTATCAAATAAAAAAAAGAAGAAGAATGGATTAACCCTACTACAGATGGAAAAGTGACCTAGGAGCAAGATAGTTCCTACACTTCAGATGTAGAAGAGGAATTAGAAAACTGGCAGAAGAGGTTGCATGAAGTGTCTACAAGGTGATGTGCAAGGATCACCAAAGAAATGCGATGTATGACAACTGAGGTATGTGATTCACCTTTGTATGATGGGTTTGGTAATATAAATACTTTCCTTAAATATTACGAAAGACAGTTCCTGAATGTGAGATATTGCTAGCTCTGGATCAACCACTGAGTGCTACTCTTGCTAGATGATGGGGTACTCATAATAATAATATAGGAGACTGGAAACAATGTAGAATATTGATGTGGGTAAGGTTTGGTCACGTAGAAACATAGCTCATAGACAATTATCATGGGTAGCATACTCCTAGAGACCACATACAGCTTTGTATTGCATCTTGGAGAGAAATTCCACAAGAAGAATGGGTGCATGGCTTCATCCATACCCTCGAGACAATTCCTTAGAATTGGTATTTGGAAACTAAGATTCAACATGGTATTTCTAGTTGGGAAGAAATGGTTGATGGGTTTATAATGACATTCAGATTTGGAGATGGTTGTCCACATATAGATGCATCTCTAAATATAGTTAAGAGGAATATTTTTTAGAACAAAGTTCAAATTATTTTTTAGAAGAACGTCCTAATCCCAAATTGATGTTTTGAGGGTTTTCCTCAGTACCTAGGTTTATAAATTCAAATCTTAAAGTGGAACTCTGGAGCTTTGAATTGGTCACCTGTTTAAACTTGTCTTTAATATCATAAAGATCTTCTAGCTTAACCACTAGTTTTGGTATTGAGTTTTCTTCTTTCTTTTCCTTCATTTGAAGGTCATGATCACTTTCATCAATGATTTGATCATCGTAGGGCATGTCGGAAGTCAAGAAATTTAAAATGTCTTTGTCATGATTGAACACTCACCAATTGGTGACATTGTCGGGAATTGATGGTCTAAAAATTAACTCTACTGAAACTCTATCTGGGCTGTAATCTTCGGAAGGAAGCAGTTTGGAAGCAACATTAGCTAGCAGGTTTGCTGCTGCATTCTTGGACCTAGGGATAGGAGAAATATTGAATGCTAAGAATTGAGATATGAGTTCCTGCACCAAGGACTGATAGTGTTTGAGATGACTAGAAAGACAGTGAATTGTATTTCTAACTTGTTTGATAACAATTTCTGAATCACCAAACACTTTCAAATATTGAAATTTAAGACCAATAGCTTTGTAAAGTCGTTGAACTAAGGCCTCATATTTAGTCGTATTATTTGTGCATTCAAATTCCAATCTACATGATAACATGGTTTTTTCTCCCTCAAGGTTGACTAAAATACACCCTGCTCCTGCTCCTTCACTAGATTTAGACCCATCAAAGTATAGTGACCAAAATAAAGAATTATCAACAATTTTGTTTACAGTTTCCTCAGCAATATTGACACATCTTGGTCTATCAGTTTGTGAAAAATTTTCAATTTGAGATGTGAAATTATTAAATGAGAAAGGATATGGTTGGGCAGTGAAATTGCCAAAGAATGATTTGGATGAGTAATTCCCCAAAATATTGTTATTGAATGCTATTGGTTGATTTTCTTGTTCAAATTCAATGACAGTATGGGTCATATTTTTCTCCCGGTCGATTTTGATTTGATTTGGATTTCCTTTATAAGGTAGCCACATATGGGACCAATTGGTGGAAATATAACCATGGAGTTTCTCAGACCAGTCTCTACTCAAAATTAAACCATAAAATGCAGGTATATCAGCGATTAAAATATCAATTCTCTAAACCACTTGTGGATCAACTGATAACCTAATAGTTACGAAGTCGATTTCCCCTAAAACCTGGACCTTAGTTCTATCCAACTGTACAATATGAATTGCAGACTTTTGGGGTTGAATATTCAGTTTGGAACAAACTGAAGTTTGCATTATGTTAGAGGATGCCCCTGAGTCAATCAAACAGTTGTGTAGATTTCTATTATAGATCTCATAAGTCAAGAGAAAAGGGGGAGTATGAGAATTTGATCTGTCTCCGATTAAAACTGCATCAGTAGCTTCCACTCTACCAGGAGGTGGTTGACCTGAATCATTTGCAGCTTTAGACAATACAGCATTAGGAAGAGGTGAAGAAGGGATGACATTTAGTTCCTTAAGAAGTAGTTTCTGCTGATGTTTGAGTTTGCTAAGTTCAAACATAGTAATGTTTTCCTTTGTCTTTTTCATATCATCGATAATATTATAATCCATTGAATCTGACACTACCAATGTCTTAGATGTTGAAGGTATGTTTGAGGATGATGGCTGATTTTGGGATGGTATTACCGCGTATTTCTTTGTGGGAACCTTTTCTATAATAGTAGTGGTACTTGCACTTCTTTTCTTTGAAGTTTCCTGGACAGGTTCAGGAGTACCATTAGTCACAGGGAAAGCTTCTTGTCCATTTTCTGTATCGGAGTTAGGTAAAATGAAATCTCACATACCATGGCATTCAACAATATCCTCTTCTTTAGGTTCCTCGGATGGTAAGACTATTTCATCTTCTTCTTCCTCTTCAGGATCTGAGTCTGCAATAGATATAGCATTTGATGGTTTTGACTCAGGTTTCTTAAAGTTTCAAAATGGCATCTTTGTTGAAGTTTCAACTACTTGTTTTTTTATTTAAACCATTTCATTTGACATACTCTTGAGGAACTTTTGTAGATCCTCCATATCATATGGATCTTTAGGGGTTTTCTTCTTTGAATCATATTTAAAAGAAAATTTTTTGATTTTCTATCTTCAAGAGCAACTTTCTTTTCTAAAGCAATAATGTGTTTCTCTATAGCAAGCGCATCTTTCATGTTTTCAACTAAGGTTGGTTTTGCAGCTCTATCTACAAAAATGGCTATATTTGAAGGTAGGGTTGTTATATACCATTCGTTTATGATTTTCTCACTTGGTTTGGAGTCGGTTGGAATCTTATTCAAGTGTTTATTGAATCATGAGTTGAATTCCTTGATAATTTCTTTAGATTATATCCTAAGATTCGAGAGATCGTTGATTAATGTTGCTAAAGATCTATCATCGCCATACTTAGTGAGAAACTGTTCTTGAAAAATGTTCCAACTGGTAATGGATCCAGAGGGCAGGGAAAAATACCAAGACCCAACTAATCCTTGTAAAGTATAAGGGAAAAGCCTTACGACAACATCTTCCTCTGTCACTCCTTTTAAACTAACTGATAACATGAAATTGTTAGTATGTTCTTTGGCTTGTGTTTCGGCATCTGGATTAAATTTCGGCAACCATTTTTCAGGAGAATCTGGCAATGGATGTAATGGTGCAGGCATAGTGACCACACCAGGACTCTTCCATGGATTCTGAGCCATCGTAGAACTAATAACAAATGATATTGCTAATGAAATTCCAGATGTTTGGGGAGGAGTTGATATCGACGATTGAATAGGTTGGGATGTTGAAGTTGTTGATCCCTGTTGGACAACAATGTGTAATGAAGGAGTGGATGGTTGACTTCGTACTGGGGAAGATGAAATGGAGGATGATGATGAGAAAGTCTCACTATCTAATCCTTCAATGTTCTTTTTAGCCCTTTTCCTTTTGGGTAAATGCAACTCAGTAGGTTCAATACCGAGCTTTCCGCTTTGAAGTCTGGTGAGAGGGTGAGGTAGATTGAATTGTGAAGTCTCACTGCCTTGAGACACTTTAGATTTTTGTGGTGTTATCAAAAAGCCTTGAATTTTCTAAATGAGAGTCTGCACTTCAGGGGACTAAAGACTTAATCGATCTGAAGTATGGTGAGATTGAGCAGTGGTAGTTGAATCCTCTTCTTCTCGTTTGAATACTGGTGTTTCAGAATGCAAACCGGATGTCCAAGGTAGGTGAGGTGGAGGGAGATTTACTCTCAGAATGGGCTATAGGTTTTGGTTTTCTTGCCATTCACAGTTCATGCCCTCCTTCTAGTGCCAAAAATGTTGATGCCTCGAAAATCATTGGAATAACGTCGGGGAAAACCACTCGGTCTAGACCTTAAAGGAAACTCCTTTTCCATTTGGTGTGGTGGCTCTGACTGGAATAATGGGACCAGTTTCCCAATGATGGATAAAAGGGGATGGATAAATGGGTGGTTCTCTAATATAATGATAATGGATGAATTATTTAATCAAAAAAGTAAAAATATGAACAACTATCCTATCCCAGTAAATTTCTACTTTTATTGTAATGTTTGATAATCTTTATCCACAAACAGGCATATAGATGACTCTATTGGTAAACAAAGACATTTATTCATCTGATAATTACTTTGTTCAAGTAGTTGAAAAATGTAATCATTAAAAAATTATTACACTATTCTTTATATATCACTGACACAGATATGATTGAAAGAATAACACTCCTTAAACATTCAATAGTGAAAAATATAAGGATTGTTGTTAAAAACACATACATATATCCAATGATAACAAGATTATAAAAATGTCGATTCACATGAAAGAATGAAACAAGATCATAGATAATAGTACCATATGTTATTTGGATCACTTCCGATATCAATTGCATTCAAATTCCTTCTTCCAACTCAGAAACACTTTCACATCAAGGTAATAGTGCACATCCCATCAAAGCTTTCTTTGTTAAAATTCGGAACACTGGCCTAGTCTTTATAAAAAACAATATACCAAAAGCACAATAGTGCAACTTCCAAATTTGAGTTTATACAAAAATTGAGGACCCTTTCTAAATGCATGAAAGGGCCTATAAATACTAATTAGTCTAACTAATTACAAAAACAAAATGCTATTAATTGGTACATCTAAATCATGAGTATCTTCTCAACATAGGCTTATTTGTAGTCAACAGCATGATTCATTGTTTCTGATGATCTCCTTTTGATTTGCACTGGCATATTGCAAGCATCGGTTCCAATTCTGGAGGACGAGTGAGATGAGAATGTAGTTGAGCTGAGTATGTGGCATTATGGATTTCAGGAATGATACAACAGATCACATTAGTTAAACATTTGAGGGCGGCCCTTTGACTGTATGGTTTTACTAAGAAAAACCAAAAGGTATCCCAAATTAAACTTTGGATGCCGGCAATTAATCTTCCATTCTTCTCCAATTCTTGATTGTATGCTTGTTCCAATGCTTTGGCTGATGGCAGTTTACCTGGAGTGCACTACGAAATCATGTTAGACATATAAAGCGTGTTATTGATTAACTCAATTAAATTACTGGTAGATAATCTGCATCTTGAGATTTCTCTCTCTGCTTTCATTAGCTGTGACTGCCACTCTAAGAAAAGGATCTCTTTGTGTGACTCTAGAATTTTAGGTAGATTCGCAGCTTTCCCTTCGCTGGTGTCTTGCCAATCAAAGAAGTTAGTTAGAGTCTCATCAACCTATTCCAAATCCTGCCTAGCATCGACTGACTTGTCAACTATTGATGCAGTAATCTCACAAAGGGGTTCAACCAGAGAAGTGTTATGACATAGTAGTCTTAGCTGTGTAACCAATGCTTTGTTGATCTGAAGAGCTTTGGACCTAAAATCTGCTGGTTGCGGAAGAGTCTTGAACTTTTCTACTCGATGTGATAGTTGAGCGATTTGCTCGTCTTTCGTTTTCATCATTTGTTCATTCATTGTCTTTATCCTGGCCAATGCTTCAGATAATTCCTTTTTTTTTGTATTGCACTTGAGTCTATCCTCTATTTTTCCTCCATTGCTTATTTAATTGATTGTTTATCTGTTGTTGTGTTCATAGTTGCTGTTCTAACTGTTCAATTTTATGCTTCCTTTTGGACACTTGTAACTGCAATGAAACAATTGTTTGGTCTCTTTGCTTAAGTAGATTGCTTACTTCTGAGGCTTTATCCATAGTGGCTACCAAATAAGCTCCGCCATACTGCGAAAGTTTTGTAAGGTCATCAAAAGGGTTAAACTCTTCTCTCCACACTACATTAGCTATCTCTATTTGTGTTGGAAACAGGGAAGATTGATCAAGTCTTCTCCTTTTCCTCTGTCTTTTCACTACATCCCTATGTTTGGGACTGTAAAATACATCTAATGGAGGTATTTATTCTATCTGTAAAATAATTTGATTGGATGGACCCTTTGGAATTATTTCTACATCTGTGCTGGTGGGTAGGCCACTGGTTCCTTCAATTGGAACTGTTGTTGACGTTGTATCTTGTCCGACTATTACTTTGGGTGTGTTGGTACCTTGTGAACCTTCCAGATTCCTTATAATAGTGTCAAATTGTTGCCATTCTTGGAGGAGCTTGGGATCAATCTGAGTATCCACATTGATGTTTTCATTGCCCTTGTCTTGTTCTTTCTTCTGCTCTTTCTCTTGCTCTGGTTCTTTTCCTCTTTCGAGAATCTTATCTATAGCAGGAGGTTTATCAATAATTCATTGTTCAGGCTCACTTGACTGGATTGTTGGGGTAGTAGCTAATAAGTCCAGAGATAGAGTTTGCAACCTCTGTTCTCTGAGCCTATTAAATTCTACTAGCATTTCATCGTTATATCTCATTTTGGCCAACGTTTGTACCTGGAATAATGATTCTGCTAAAGAAAACAGGTCATCAAATTCATCTTTTTTCATGACCAAACCTTGTAAGTTTGGCTTGTTAAAGCACAGTATAGGCAACTTTCCTTGGATCAAATTTCTTATTAGGAATGGTTCAAGATTGAGCATGTTTATTTTTTCTGCCTCCTTCTCTACATGCTTGTAATCATGTAGAGTATAAACACCGCATCTCAAAGGAAAAGTAGGCCAAGCCTGCTTTTTAGAATTCCTAAGAGTCTTGGATGTTCCAACTGTTGTTATTTGGTAGGCCAATTCTCAGGCTAACAGCTTGTCAGGTACATATAGAGGAAGGACATGAAGTCTTACAAGGCTACCAAAAACCCTTATGTATGTGAACTTGTCTTCCCCCAACCAATTTCCTACAGCGGTTAGGTCAACCTCTGCTTTCGTGGAAATCTTTTGGGTAGGCTTATCAAAAATGGCATAATAGATAGGTAACATGAAACCATTACAGATTTGGTACAAGTGGTTCGTATAGCGCGCCTTCCATAACTCTTGATGATAAATGTGGATTGATATGGGGTCTTGTGAAGTCCATCTCCACCCAAGTATAGGAAATTTAGAATTGAAGCAAAAAGTATGCATAATATAAGCACTATAATAAAAAGGAGGAATAGTCCTGTCGGTTATGCGGGTTTTTGCTCTAAATTCAAGAATTGCAGTGGCTAATTTATTTCACAATATGTTTGCGCAATCCATTACTTCACTATTAACCACCGCTTCCATTAAAGGAACCCTTTCAATAGTGAATTTTGCAGAATCATGCAATCCCAAAATTCTACACATCATTGCCCCGACATAACAATAAGGAGAACACAATGAATCTACAGAGTACTTACCTGAGGATTCATGTTTGTGCCTTGCGGGGTTCTGTCTCCACTCCCGAATTCGGGCTAATTCAGTATCATTCTCGTTTGCTAACTTTTCAAGGAAGGCTTTATTGTATTTCTTTTGAGGTTCATGCAAGTGATACATTTTCATTAAGTCATTAGGCTGAAATGAGCCAAAAATCCTTCTGTCAACTGTGCAAAATGTTCTGTTTAAAACCGAGATCTCTTCTACTGCCCATCGCACTACATCAGTGTATGGAAGAATTTTCTCACGTGCTGCTATTTTGTGCAAATATGAATCAACTAAATCTTTAAGGGAAGCTTCTGATTTTCTAGTTGAATCGGTGGTAGCTTGTACTAGTACTGCCTCAGGCTCCTCTGCTTCAATTAAATTGTAGATGCTTTGCCAACTTGTGTTTCCAAGGCCAAGACATGTAGTGTCTGAAATCAAACCCTTTTTGCTTGGTCCTAGATCACTTGTGGGCTACACTATTACTGCGGGAGCCGCTGCTGCCGTGGAGCTCCTGGATTTCTTTTCCATTTGGTTTGAATTTGTTCTTTCGACAGAGTTCTATGCAAGGAATGAAAATAACATTATATAGAGAATAGGTAGTATGAGCCAATATGAAAGAATTATATCAATTAACGAATAATGAAAGATTATAGTGATGATGCTGCATATACAATCTCGGGGAAGATCTCGGCATAATTGCTTCATTAATTGGCCGCTTAACCTGTCAATCATGGTAAAGGAGTTTTAAATACCCATCATATCGTTTATATGCCGAACAATTGATTTAAGTGTGGCTTGGCTTTTTGGTGGATAATCATAAGTAATTCGCAATCGGTGATTGGTAACGTGAATGGGAAGGCTTTAACAATAATACAAAATAATGCATGCAAGCCTTTTTTAAGTATGTTTTGAAACTTGTGCCTTATTGTATCACAATCGGGGATCGGCTTGGGTTGTATTACTTATGTTATTGCAAAATCACCGATCGCCGATGGCGATACACCTTATCGCGTCGGGAGATTTAAAGGTGTCACAAACATGCGTTGTGTTACATCCTCTGATTGCCGATAGCGATATCGCATCGGAGAAATAGGGGGGGGGGGGGGGGTCTTTCATATTGCTTGCTATTTGTCTTTCCCGATATCCGATAGTTGTTCACTTTTCAGATCAGAGTAAGTCAGTGGGTGCATGCATTGCATTTTCTTTATTGTTGCGATATGTGATCTTGCGATCGCTTTATCGCAATAATAAAGAATTTTATATTTATTCATAAGGCCGATTTCATTATAGTTCAAAAGGTTTATAATACAATATTCCCATTGGACCTTTGGAGGAAGAATTTTCTAATGATGAGTTGATACCAATTTATTTACACATCTATGTTTAAAAGGGACCCATTTCATATTATAGTTAGAAAGAAAAATTTTTATGAAATGGGGGGTTTTTGTAGAGCACAACAGGTGTGCAAATACGTAGTGTAATGGAATGATATAGTATCATTATAGAAGAGCATGAATATCCTCTCAATATTGACATCAAAGAATCATAAGGTCATGATGAAGTAAATGGACCTAAGATAGATATGTCTGATATAATGAAGCCATTGAGGATGAAGAATTTCAATAAAGGATCAGAGGTTGAATGGAAGTATGCAACAATAGGATATTACTGGGATGAAGACACATTCAACAAGATAACATATCTCTTGCATGAATATAAGGAGTTGTTCCCCGCTAATGTTTCAGATATGAAGGGAATATTAGGAGATTTAGGAGTTATGAGGATTCCTCTAAAACCTGATTCAAAGCCTCTCAAGCAAAGAACTTATACACTAAATCGAAAATACAAGGAGAAGGTAAAAAATAATTAGACAAAATGTTAACAGTTGGGATAATCGAACCTGTCAAAGAGTCTAAATTTGTAAGTCCCATGGTGGTTCAGGAAAAGAAGACAAAAGGGGAAATCAGAATTTGTGTTGACTTAATGAAATTGAATGATGCATGCCTACATGACCCCTTCCCTACACCATTTATAGATGAAGTATTGGACAATGTAGGAGGACACGAGGCCTATTCTTTCACATATGGCTTTTCAGGATACCATCAGATCAAAATTGCACCAGAAGATAGACATAAAACAACTTTTGCTATAGAGTGAGACTCTTATTAGTATATGGTGATGCCTTTTGGATTGAAGAATGCACCTGCTATATTTTCCAGAGTTGTAATTGTGGAATTCAAATAATATATACATAAGTTTCGAGAAGTATACTTTGACAATTGGACAGCCTTTCGGCTATTAAAGAAGCATGTGGAAAGCTTAAGGTTGATGCTAGATACATGTAGGTAGTACCAGATCTCATCAAACTTGAAGAAATGGATATTTTGTGCACCAATTGGTATATTAATGGGACATGCAGATTTTAAACAAGAATTAATGGTTGATCACATGAATATCAAAGTTATTTTGAACCTGCCAACACCGAAAACAACGAGACAACTGTGCATGACACTAGGACATGCTGGATATACTAGAAAATTTATCAAGGGATATGTGCAGATAACTACGCTGATGGAGAAATTGTTGAAGAAAGATGTGACTTTTCAATGGAGCAAAAAGTGTCAGAAAAACTTGGATGTACTAAAAGGGAAGATGGTAACAATGCCTATTCTAGTTTTCCCGGACTTGAAGGAGGAGTTCCATCTACATGTTGATGCATCTTACATAGGAGTCAGTGTAGTGCTAGCACAACCAGGAGCAGGAGAAATCGATCATCCCATATCATTTGCAAGAAGGAAATTGTCCTACGCAGAAAATAAATATAGTTTGTGTTAGCTCCTGCTGCAGCAGGTATTCATTTTTCATGATTGGCATTTCACAGGCCAAATACGTCGTACTTTGCTTGCTGCAATGCTCCATATTTTCTCAAACACTCTCCAGATGAAGAAGGCTTCTTCAAGATTCATTCAATTGCCTTCAAGTTTTGTAAAAGTTTTCCTGGCATCGCTACTTTTAGTTAAAGGGAGGTCCAAATAGTTTAATCTTGGTCTCCCTAGGTTTAAATTTCATGTTTTAGAATTTAGAGATTGTAAGTCTGTCCAAATAGTTTAATCTTGGCAGACTCTTAGATAGGTAGAGAAACAAAAGAGTCCAACAGTTTAATCTAGGCTCTGGAAGAAATAAGGGTAGTATGTAGATAGGAAACATCAAAAGAAAATGTATGATGGGTTTGCAAGTCTAAGTGCAGCCGCAAGAAAAAGAAGAAAAAATGCTAGGAAGTAGGCTGGGTAGGTAGTTGTGAGGTTGTTGAATTGCTGACAAGTTCCAATTTTGCAGGTATCATATCATGCAGAACATAATCAGCAAAGGTTTGTAAGCAAAAGGCTCAAATGAGGTATAACTAACTCCCCTTCGCTGCTTTCCCCCAATCATTAACTAACATCCCCAAAAAGAGGTCAAGATCTGCTTGAGACCTCTTTAGTTCATCATCCTCATCGCTCTGGTTGAGTAAAGATCTTCTTTGCTCAAAGTTGTTCCATATCTTCTCCCGAAGTATGGTCATACCCCCTGCAACAGCCTAAGTTCCCCCGTACTTAGCGCTTTCTTATCATCTCCATGTTAACCACTAACGTTATTATATAGCTCCCTATTTTTTCCCATCCCCGTATTAATATTAAGTGAATTCCCCTATGTAATATTCCCTCCCCATGGTTGAAAAATAACCATAGCAAGCCCCGGGAATTTCTTAGTTTAGCAGAAACTAAGCAAGAACCCAACCTCTGAAACCACCTTCCACATACTATGGACTTCTTCCTAAGTATAAACTTCCCCGAAATAGTCGGACCCCTTCCGAAACTTCAAAGGCCCATCGCACCCACTTACTTACCTTTTTCGCCCCTCAAAGCCGTTTTCGCATCGCAACTTCGCCATCTCACTTTCATGAAAATCCTTGCCCACCCGTTCCCCGCCGATGCGACATAGCGAAATCAGAGATCGGCGATCGCAAGCGCCGAGTGTCCAATCTGTCTACCCCTCCGTCTCCCCGATGTGATATCGCGATATCGCATATCGGCAATTGCAAGGACCACACGCCCAACCCAATGATCCCCCTCTTTCAGCCGACACGATATCGCTATATCGCATCAGAGTCTCTTCACCACATTCCACCAATACCCCACCACGTCGTGCTGTACCAGGGACCAACCGATGATGTCATCCGCTATACAGCCGACACAGTGCTTACGTCAGCAGCCAGAAAAGCCGAAAAAGCTTCGCGCAAGAAGAAAAGTCGCACTTCGGAGCTCCAGATCAAGAAACAGAGGCAGTTTTGGATCGCTACGGGAAATAGGCCATTTTGAGGAATCTTCAGGGAATCTTCGGATTGCGAAGCCCACTGCGCGCCGAAAAAGCCTGAAATCGCCCAAACGTGCCAAAGGATCCGGTTTAAAGAAAGCAGCAGATCATTCACAGAGTTCAAAGTGTATCAGATCAAATCAGCAGGCTTCAAGCGTGTCAAAGAGTATCAGTCGACGACAGAAATCATCAACGTAGCGGCAAAGTGTATCAGAGAATATCTTGAGCAGTGGCCCAAAGCAAGAGAAATTGAATACCTTTCAGCAGATTCATAGGAAGAGAGCAAAGTCACCTGGAGCTCTCAAATCATAATAATTGCACATTCAATTCGCACCAAGGCCGAACTGCAGCCCCAAAGCACATTTACTTCAGCAGCAACGCATCTGGTCCCCAAGGGCGACCTCGTCACCAGTTCCGATTCAGCTGCCCCCAGCGCAGCCAAAAAGATTTACTCGCATTTATTTCCAGCAGCATTTAGATTCTTTTGAAGAGTTCGAAGCAGACCTGTCACTGTCATTTCTAATGATGTCTTCCTGATATTTTGTTTATAAATACCACCCGAAGCGATATTTTAAAGGGTTGGTTGGTTGGTAGTAGTAGTTGTTGGTCAGTTTCTTTCCAGCAATTTTCTCTGTGTAAAGACTCGCACTGTAACTGTCGTATTTTTATAATCAAAGATTGTTGAAAGCATGGATTGCGAAACAACTTGCTATTTTCTCTGGGCCAAGGAATGATTAAGGAATTCTTGTGTCTTTGCATGATCCAATAAGTGTTCTTCCTCCCTGTTTATTTTATGTTTTTAACATCTTTCCGCCATTCTAAGTTGCAGGAAAAAAGAATAGCTTAAGATTTGTTTAAGTACACCTTAAGTTCAATTTCTGCACTTTTCGATGTTTTCTTCTGAAACGGTCATGAGCTAGAATTCTTAACTACTCTAGTTTACCCTGTTTCATTCGTATATGGGTGCATGTCTTTGGAATTCTTAACTGCTCCGGGATCCCACTCATCCATTTCTCCCCTCAGTCAGCATGATGAAATGATTCTCTTTTGCCTTTCATCCCTGATGTCCATTCTGTACTTTCAACAGCCCGAATGTTGTATCCTGCATGGCTATCCCGCTCCGTATCCCCTTGTGACCAAGAAAACGCTCGCATGCCTCAATCTGTGACTCCATGCCCAATTGTTTAGAACTTATAACACCTTACTGTGCCTCTTTACTCGAGAATCCTACCTTCCTCCCAATCACAGTCAACATTCCCTTGAAGTCAAAAAGATAGCCTAAAAAAATCAACTAAGGTTGAATCCAGATAAACTGAGGTTGAATCTAAAGGAGAGAGCTCTCTCCGATTGCAGGTGGGCTAGAACCTGCAATCAAAAGATTGGTTTGTGGTTACCTCGGCCATATCCCTAATAGGAGCCTAGGGACAACCTGAGTTTTAACATAATGGTGACTCCACTGGGGACCTCCTCAGATAAATCAATGCAATCAATCTGCAGCTCTACAGTGGAAGAAACCGACTTGTAAAAGTCTCGGTCGACCTATATCTGCGCGCACCATTGGGGATTCAAGCGCACGGTTCATCTTTAAACCCCAATGGAGGAAGTGCTCCTATTTTTGAAAGCTTGTCATGTTTAGTTCTGATCTTCGGCGGTGGACAAAGATCAGGCACTTCAGAATCTAGACATCCACCTGGCGACTCCACTTCAATTTCAATAAAAGGCTCCACTGAGGAACGAACCAAATGTTACAGCCAAGTGCCCCATGTATTGACAACAAAAGAGAATGACCGAATCTTGGGAAGAACTTCCGATAGAAGAAGCTTTAGAAAAATGCAGAGAAAGTTTATTCAAAATTGAGCTTGATGATAGATTCTTCAGAAAGGTATTGTCAACAATACGTGGCGGCCGAAATAAATTGTTCCTTGAGTTTGTTGTGCAAAAATATGAGGATGAAATTGATCTCTTGGGAGCTCAAATTCAGGCTTATAATTTTCGCAACCCACAAGAGTTTTGCCAAAATCTTCCTCCTCCAGTTCAATGGGAAATAGTGTTGTCTCGTGAATTACAGTTTGAGTATGATCTGGGTTCCAAGGAAAAGACAGAAGGATCAACAGCTAGGGTCATTACCGATGATTTAACTGATCCTTCCATCCCAAAGAGCCCGGAATCATGCCTGAGCTACATGCCCATATTTAGGAGGGAACATTGTTGCCTGATGACCTGAGGATTCTGTGTGATCTGGGATCCAAGGGAAAGACAGAAGGATCATCTGCTAGGCTCATTACCGAAGATGCAGCTACTCCCCTCGACCTAGAAGATCCTAAATCATGCCGAAGTCTCCCGTCCTCAACTTAGGAGAAGATGCCGCCACCTGTTGATTCACAGACTCTACATGATTCTACTGAAGATTCCAACGAAGTAGAGGAAGTTCTCTCATAGGGTAAGTTC
>APFE031043817.1:38053-60216 GCA_000404065.3 Pinus taeda | reverse complement strand
AGGAATGATTACGGAATTCCTGTGTCTCTGCATGATCCAATAAGTGTTCTTTCTCCCTGTTTATTTTACGTTTTTATCATCTTTCAGCCATTTCTAAGTTGCAGGAAAAAAGAATAGCTTAAGATTTGTTTAAGTACACCTTAAGTTCAATTTCTGCACTTTTCGATGTTTTCTTCTGAAACGGTCATGAGCTAGAATTCTTAACTGCTCTAGTTTACCCTGTTTCGTTCGTATATTGGTGCATGTCTTTGGAATTATTAACTGCTCCGGGATCCCACCCATCCATTTCTCCTCTCAGTCAGCATGATGTAATGATTCTCTTTTGCCTTTAATCCCTGATATCCATTCCATAGTTTCAGCAGCCTGAATGTTGTATCCTGCGTGGCTATCCCGCTCCGTATCCCCCTGTGACCAAGAAAACGCTCGCATGCCTCAATCTGTGACTCCATGCCCAATGGTTCAGAACTTATAACACCTTATTGTGCCTCTTTACTCGATAATCCTACCTTCCTCCCAATCACAGTCAACATTCCCTTGAAGTCAGAAAGCTAGCCTAAAATCATCAACTAAGGTTGAATCCAGATCAACTGAGGTTGAATCTAAAGGAGAGAGCCCTCTCCGATTGCAGGTGGGCTAGAACCTGCAATCAGAAGATTGGTTTGTGGTTACCTCGGCCGTATCCCTAATAGGAGCCTAGGGACAACCCGATTGTTAGCAGTTCGATAGAAAGAGATGGATTAGCTATGGTATATGCATTACAGAAGTTCGTGCACTACTTGTTTGAAGTGCATTTCATAATGTTCACTAATCACTCCAAGCTAAAATATTTAGTGAATAAGCTTGTTTTAGGAGGAAAGAACTATCGATGGTTGTTATTATTTTAGGAATATGACTTTCAAGTTATAGTGAAGTTAGGGAAATTGAATGTTGGGCTTGATCATCTATCAAGAATAGAGATAGGAGAAGATCCCACAAATATCAAAGATAACCTACCCAATGCACAACTATTCATAATTAGAGTCGCAAATGATCACTTTGCAAATATTATTTAGTTTCTAGCAACAAGAATGGTGCCCTCGAAGTACACTATGAAGCAAAAGAAGTAGTTGGTTGTTCGAGTAGCTGATTTCTCGTTGATTGTTGGAGACTTGTAGAAAATGGTGCCTGATGAAGTTGTGCACAGATACGTCCCTGAACATGAACGGTAAATTATTTTGACAAAAGATCATGGAGTAGTCACAGGTGGGCACTATGCAGGAAAATAAACTATGCAACAAACCTTAAGAGTTGGGCTATGGTGGCCCACAGTACATAAGGATGCAAAAGAATTATTTCAAGCATGTGATGTATGTCAAAGAATAAGAAATCCATATAGAAGAGATGAGATGTTGATAATACCATAGGTAAATTTGTAGGCTTTTGAAAAATGGGTTATTGACGTTGTTGGACCGATTAGTTTCCTAGGAAGGAAGACTAGTGTGAGATAGATCATCACTGCCACTGATTATTTGACAAGATGGGATGAGGCACAACTAGTGAAGGATTGCAGCACATAAGCTGTTGTGAATTTCATCTTTGAATATATACTATCTAGGTTTGGATGTCTAAAAATCTTGATGAGTTACCAAGGAAAAAATATCTTAAACAAGACCATTGAAGCATTAACTAAGGAATTTTAGGTTTACCACCAGAACAACACTCCTTATCATCCTCTGGCAAATCGAAAAGTGGAATCTTTCAATAAGATTTTGGAGAATGAATTCACCAAGGTATGCAATGTAAATAAAGATGACTGGGATTTAAGGATTCCAATGGTGTTGTGGGTATATAGATCAACATGAAAGAAATTGACAACGCAAACATCATTTAGGTTGGTATATGGACAAGAGGAAATTATGCTTACGTAATACATTGTGATAATTTTGATAATTGTAGCTGTCATTGATATGGAAAACCCTAACATTATCAAGGAAAAAATGTCAGGGATACTAGCTCTAGAAGAAGACAGGTTCATAGCAGGGTTCCATCAGTAAGTGCAGAAAGCAAGGGAGAAATCCTAGCATGGCAGGCACATCAAGAAGAAGAAATTTTGGAAAGAAGATCTTGTATTATTATATGAAAACAAATTCATGAAGTTCCCATGAAAATTTAAAACACATTGGTTAGGCCCATATATCATCGAGCACATCTCTGATGGCAGTGCAGTTCAACTCACGAAGTTGAATGGTCAACTAATTCTGAGATGAGTGAATTGTAGTATGTTGAAGATATATAGAGATGTCTCTGTCCCTAGAGCTTCACACTAGAAAATCAAGGGAAGGAAGTCTTAGTGCCACATGAATGTGAAAGTGGGTGCAGGACTATAAAGTACTCTGTAGAAAGGGACTTTGCGAAAGGAAGATTACTATGCGATACTCAAGAGTATGATGAATTCCAAAGGAACTGCGATAAATAAAAGGCGACTGTGCCATGTTTGTAGAAGTTAGCTAGAAATATTATTGTTGGAAGGAGAAAGCTACCGTTAAAAGGAATTTTTCATTAAAGGGTGAGGAAGAAGAGCATTTATGCAGCACAACTGGTTGTATCTAGCCCCATACTTACAATAAATAAATAAAAATATTAAACCAATCATGAGGTTGAGAATTCAAATTCATTATAAAAACCATATCCCACACCACATTTGAAACTTTTCTATATGGAGAATTTGATAAATTGCTTCTAAGTGAAAAGAAGAGATCTACTGTATGTCTGAGGAGAGTTTTTAGGAACTTGTTAAAATATTTGCAGAAAGAGGATTAGCAAGTATTATGGAGGCACAACCAGTGAAGGTACCCATGTCCCTAAGGTGCTAGAGTTCACCAAGAAAGTAGGTACCCATAGAATCACAACCACCAAAGAAGCAGGAGAAGAGACCAGTTGAGGCCTCTTAGGCAAAGTTTAGAACATCGCCGAGGAAGAAAACATAGAAGGAATTTCGCATGAAGAACAAAGAAGATAAGGGAAAGAAGCCTGTGCAGAAAGTATTGAAGCCAATGTAGCAGAAGGTGACTCAACAGATCAATGATAGTGAAGAGGAGGTCAAATTTCACCACATGGAGACAGAGGATGAAGATATTTCCACTATGTTTACACCTTACATGCCGCTAAGAAAATTGAATGCTAAGCCAATTAAGGAGACAAAGGAAGGAAATTTTACCATGTACACTCCATTACTACCAGAATAAGTATTGTTTGATGTATAAGCATTGGGGAATATCCCCCAGCTGAAGATGGAAGACCCAGACTTTAATAACTGGAGAAAATACCCATAACATCAACCAAGTAGATATATGAAGCAGGTTCGATACCCAAAAACTGGAGTCACAAGGATGGATCCATTCCAGTGGGCTGCAAAAACATAGAGTGGGCCTCTTGAATATGCTAAATGTACCACACTTCTTCCGAAGCACATCTAGTACAATTTGTGTGTGAAAAATCCTTGCACAAGTACATGATGGATGCATTTGGCTAGGAATGAGGATCTCAATCGATGCGATGTTAATTAGAAAAATCAGAGCATTTCCTCGTGAGGGAAAAGGCCCCATAGAAGAAGTTATGGGAAAAAATAAAGACAAGGATATGGCATAGAGGATGAAGGAAAAGTTTAGACTAGTGAAGAAGTCATGAGGATATGACATAAATTCCATTGATGACCATGGAGTGTGTTTCACTAGACACATCTTCGCAAGTAAGATAATGAGGAAGCATAGGGTCAATGAGGTGCATGCAGCTATAATCTCTTTGGATATGCATTGCAATACAGGGGTTCAGTTTAACTGGGTTTCCTATCTATGCAAGGAATTCTTAACATATTGCAGGAAAGCATAGGAAGAGGGGAAGATGTTCCACTACGCTTGGCTGATAATCCTTGTCCTACTAGTTTCATGGAAAGAAATAGAAGACTCATAGTTTCCATTTGTCGAGGTGGGTTTTTTTTAAGAAATGCCGACACACACAATAGAGAATAGGAGTTTTCTTTGTGGTGATGGCAATGGATCTCAACATGGTGGTGAATCAACATCCAAGGATGCCACCGAGTTTATACAAGCAGTATTTTCACATTATGGACTTCAAAGTGGGATAGCACATAACCTATGTGAAGGAAACGAAGGACCAAACTAGGACATAGAACCCATTTCCATACTTAGTAACCGAAGATGATTTTCTCATGATAATACAAAAATGTCTAGAAGCATGGATGACTCCACCGCGTGGAGCAGTTGGAATAAAGAAATATACCTCGCATGATGCAAGTACAAGTGGAAAGGATGCAGAGATAAAAATAGAGGAAATAGATCAAGAGCATGAGGAACCCCTCAGTGATGTGGGAGTATCAGAGGAGTCACCTTTTATTTTTAGAAGGAGAGAAATAACAACTGTGGCAGGAAAGAGGAAAAATAAGAACATAGATAAGTCCAAGGGCACATGTGTGATTTTCCTCACTGATGGGGACATCAACGAGATTGAAGAGAATGTCCAGGAGATCATATTGGAGGCTTGGGGAAAAATTGATGATCACTATAGAATGATCTTAGCTAAGGTACAGGTGGGCATCGCCGAGTTGAAGATATTGTCGCAAGGAGCATAACTACTAGAACAAATAATTTGGCCATTGCAAGTAGAGTAAGGAATTGAAACACAATTCAATGTTAGAATTTTTTAGGTGCAAGCTAGGGCACTAAATTTCTACACACTAAAGAAAAAATATATAGGGAAATCATGGAAGACCATCAACATAAATATTATTGTGCTTCCCATTCAAGTGTTGCATTAATTCCGTCGAAGTTTAACAACTAAGTTGCAGGAGAGGGAATAACGAACATCAGTGTTGATGATACAGGAGGAAAAGAAGAAAGTTGCATTGAAGAATGAGATGGAGGAGGTGGCTAAAAAAAGAGATGATGCATTTCAGAAACAAAGCCATCGAAGACATTTGCAACATAATCCCAGATGTAAAGGTCGGTGAGAAGGAACCACCAACAGAGAAGGTCACAAATCTCACCCTCACGATCAAGGAATCAAAGAATACAGTGAAAAAGATAAATTTTGAGTATGAAATGCAGATATCAGAGCTGAAAATAAGGTTGCAACTTGATACGCCACCAAAAGTGCATAAGAAAAGGAAGAAATACTTAAAGGTAGCATTCAAAGGCATCTACGACATAGTGGTGGACTGTGGGAAATTATTGGATGACACGATGAATATTTTCACTTCACTCCAAGAGGATACAAATATCGAAAAGATCGAGGAGGAATTAAAAGTGAAGCAAAAGCAAGACAATGGAATCTTGGCAGGCATAAAGAACCTACCAGTCTTACAGAAGCTTGCCAATATTAGTAAAGGACAGAACCTCCAAAAGTAGATAGATGATCTTTGGAGGAAGGAGAAAGTTTTTGGAGTGAGGGCTTAGCCATGGTAGGATGATGCCCTCAAAATTTCTCAGGTAGTGGATGAAAGGCTCAAAGAGTTTAACAAAAGGGAGGCATAAATACTGCAGAAGGTTTCTGGCCCAACCAATGAGGCATTGTTGGAGACAATGCACCGAGATGAAAGACAATTGCCAGAGATAGCTCACCACTATAATGAAGTCTATAACAGAATTGTAGCGAAAATCAAGAGAACTATATCTGAATGACTCTGGATGAGTCAAGGGTGAGTTTTGGGGGCCTGTTGGGCACAACCCAACTTAGTTCAAGTTTTGGTCAAAGATTCCACATTTTGAGGAGTGGAGCGCACAAAGATGGCAAAGTTCTATTCATTGCGCAGTGTTTAGGGGCTTTAGGGTGGGTCAAAGTTCCCTTATTTTGTAATGAGTATCAAGTATTATTGCACTGTTTGTCATATCCATGGTATGTGGACCATGGTCTTATAACAAGAAAGTCCATATAAGGAGGATGTATTACTCTGTTGAAAAAATGAAGCTAAGTATAGATAGAATTCATAATTGATCATATTTTATGAGTTTGTGTTTCGGGGAAGGCTTCACAACTGATTCTGCAGAGACCTTGAAGAGTATGTAGACCGCCTGCAGATGGGTGTGTAGGTCAGATAAGTGTGTGTATTGAATATCCTTATTAATAAACAAGAATTTTTTGCGAAGTATTTTATATCTTTATGTTTTCATTATCTATTGTTATTGATATTGTTATGCATGTTTTTTATTGAATTATGTGAAAGAATACATGTTATACTGTTCTTTGTTATTTTTATGCATTAAGTACCAATCTGTAAAGTTAATCATCAAAACGAATTTATTCATGTATGTAAATTTGTAGATAGATATAAGCCATAAGTGAACACACGGGCAACACAACACGCATATCCCTTTTCTTGCAAAAACCTAGTTCTGCAACCTCCCTTAACCACTTCAAGTGAGACTGTGATCACCTTGCTGATGGTTACCGAAAGGGCCATTGGTTGAGTTTTTGTTGGTGTGTAGTACACTCTGAACCTGCATCAAACTCCCTTAAACCAAAAAATATACACTAGGAACCAACCCCAAAGAAAGGAAATTAATTTAACAATTGTTGAGCGATAAAAATGTGTCTTTTAACCCCTATTTACCCCACATTAATTATCAATCCAAGTATGATTTTTTATCTCAAGACTGTACTCAGTTTGAGGCGGTCACATGTTCAAGAGTAATGTTTGCAGTATAGTGCTTGCAAACATAAATGAATGTTGGGATCAAAATCTAATTGTAATGGCAAGAAACTTAAATGCTTTGTAACTAAATCATTCACTAAAGAAACTATTATCACTTAGAACTAAAGGTTTAATGCATACAGTTACATGCCCTAGTCTGATGACAAAGGTTTATGTTTAAGCTGTTTCCATTTTTATTTCTCACTTAGGAGTCGGAGTTTTAAAGGTTTTTAAGCTTAAATCAGACTCTACTCCTATTGGTTTTCCTCCACTCATCATTATCCCATTAGTCATGTCTTGTCTATGCCAAGTCACCTTGTCTTTTAGTGATTCCGCAGCGCAGTCTTATTTTCCCATGTCGCAGCGCAATCATAGTCTAGCAGTTTCGCAGCGCATCATTAAAAAATATAACTAACAGTGCTGTGAAATCATGGATTCGTGCATTCCACAGCGAATCTTTCCTAAAATTTCAAGTCCATAGGTGAGCCAGCATGTCTGTCCACTCATGTCAGTTTGAGTACCTCTTGAAATCATGCCTGAACGTTCATTTGCCGCTACTCCACCAATAGATTTTTGATATGCACGGAAATCTCATTCCCAAGAGATTTTACCATGCATAGTCCTAATAATGGCCGTGAGTGTTGCATGAGTAACCAGTCATGTTTCAAATTTTAATTTCAAGTGAGGTTGTTCAAGCGAGCCTGATTACAAGCGAGGCTAAGTTAAAAAGGGAGGTGAACCATCTCGACCGGAGCTGTTAAGATTTGGCTGTGAAGATTTAGAATTTGGCTGTGAAGATTTCAAAGTAGGAATTTGGCTGTGAATATTTCAAAGTGAAGATGGAGAGAAAGGAGCACAGGTCTGGCAAATGTCAAAGGAATGAACCTGAAGGCTTGGACATAACCTTGAGAGATGAAGGCATGAAGAAGGCATTTAAAGATGCCGGGTGCTGGAGATTTTGTAAAAAGCTACAAGGATGGCATGCATAGGTAACAAAAGAATTTGCGCTTAATTTTACTAGTTTGAATTCAAAGGTTGCCATGTTAGAGATATCAGTTTCTCTAGAAGCCATAGCTGCTGTAACCGAGATACCAAGAGGACAGGAAGAATGGTTCAAGAATTTTAAATTTGATAGGAATCCCTGTAAAGAGTTCTTAAAAGAGGCATATGTAAATGAGGATTACACAAAAGCAGTGCCTAGGTTCTATCTCAAGGAACATTATGCTCTTCTTATTACCTGTATTGAGAAGTATTTAACCTGTGAACGAAGGTACAATAAGGTTTATCCTTATCATTTTAAACTTCTCCTGCATTTTACCGGGAAGGTCTCCATAGACATTCCGTTTTATTTATTTTGCAGTCTAAGTAAAATGTGTGATAAGGTGCAGCTCAGGAAAGAGGACTGTGAAACCTCTTTATTTCATCATGTTCTGATTAAATTGCTGACTTTAGATAGCGTCCAGAAGATAGGCAGAGACTGGAATTCTTTTATCTTCATGGCTAGATTCCAAAGTAAGACTGGTCTTACTCCTCAACCAGCCAGAGAGTTTACAATAGCTGAGCTTCAAAGAGAAGCAAGAGCCAAAAAGAAAACCAAGCCACAGCTACCAAAACCAGTGAAGCCGTTAGTCATTCAAGAACAGCCTAAAAAATCAACAAAGGAGAAGACTCAGGGTAAGAAGACTGTACCTCAAGCAAGTAAACCTAAAGCAGTCTCAAGGGTGAGGACAAGAAGCCAGATTAATAAAGAGAAAGGCAAATCTATAGCTGTTGAGGAGAGCCCTGTGTGTAAGGCAAGCCTAAATGATCTATTACAGGCTATTGAGTTAGAATAGTCTAAACCGATTGAGATTGATTTGACACAGTCACCACAGGTAAAGGTTAAGAAAACCAAAGCCTAAAAAAGGCTTAAGTTTGATGAGCCAGCCCAGGAATTTGTTTCTAAACCAAGAATACCTATGACTAGAAATTTCCAGCAGGTACACGAAGCACTGCCCAAGACAGAGGAAGCAGCAGAAGGAACACAACCTCAGCAAAAGAACAGCAAAAGTAAAGCAGCCATCACATCTCAAGGAGATTATGTGGCAGCCATGAAAATCCAAACAGAAGCAACTGAAGAAGAGATTAATCAATTAAAGAAAGCCGCTGAAGACCTGAAGGCAGAGCTAAGCCAGTTACCTAATAAATGAATTCATTGTTCAGGAAAGGGTTTTGTCTCAAACTTTTGTTAATTTTGCTTAATCATTAGTGTTTTGAAGATGTTTTAATCCCTGCTACACATATGAAACATCAAAGGGAATTTTGGCAACCGATGATTGGATGATATAAGCTCTCGGGTTAAAAAGAAAATTGTTTTAAATAAAACAACAGTTTCGTAGCGCGCTACGAAACTGCTGTAGATGATGTTTTTTAAAAAAACGCAGACAGACAATTGATTTTATGAGTGGGAGTTTTTTAAAAAGGCACACCTGTCCATCACCACAGCCTACAACATATCTAAAACATGGCCACGTTCCATCCTTTGGGATATTAAAGGCTCAGAAAGATGTTGTTCATGATCGAGCAAATTATGGAAAAAAGAAACCGAGAAACAGGGGACATCTCCGAATACCACGGGCAGATAGGGTTTCAACGTTTAAAGGCAAATATGGCACATTTAATATCCAGCTCAGGCAAATCTAAAGAGAACCAGGTGTCAAAGGACGAGGAGTAGCCACTATGGCACGAAGATAGAGTTAGAGTCATAATTGATTTAGGACTTTTTAAAAAATTACAGTCAGCAATTTATTTGTATTTAATAGACAATTAAATAGTTGATAGGCATCTTTAGAGATAAGGATCGAGTTATTATAATTCCCCTCATGCTGGAGGAGGAAACTCGAATTAGTTAGAATAAGGATTATATATAGCTGAGACAACAATGTAATGAGGGTTGGAAATTTGATAGCATAAGTACTGTTTTAGCTTATGTAAAGACCATTTTCAGTAATACAAAGCATCTACTTTTCTTCTCAGGATTCATGAAGGATTTGTCATGTTCAAAATATGTGTTTTGTCCTTTCCTTAATGTCTTTTTTCAGTTGCATGGATGCATAATCACTCAGAATTCACTGATTGTGCTCTGACTTCCTGTATGCATGTGTGAATTGTGGTTTTATGTAAGTTGTATTCTGAACATTTAAATGCTAAGTTCCCTGACTTCTATGCAAAGGTAGTGTCATTGTTTACTGAAGTATGATTGACTCCATAGGCCCAATGGGAACTTATGAAATGTTTATCCAGCCATTATATTTGTCTATGTTGTTACACCACAAGAGTTAGCCATCTTATCATTAATCAAAATAAATAACCCTTTTGAGAGAGCCCTCTCAAGCTAAGGAGGCTAAGCCTTAGTCAAAATCTTGGTTTGAAATAGTTACTTAGAGTTATCCTGACCAGCAGCCTATCAAGCTTGATTTTGAGATAACAGAAACTACAACAATAATCAGTCAACGATGCAGTAATGATAACTCTTTCCCCTGCAAACTGATGTAAATGAAAATTAATCATAGATAAGATCTCTAATATGAGAACTTAGACAAAAGTGGTCAATTTTCGTTACAGTTGTAGATCTTTCTATCCACACCAAACCAAATTCTAGAAATAACAATTCGATTTGTAGCAAAGGAACAACAACTAAATCTATTGAAAAGATCGAACAACAAAGCATGATCTTCATAAATGAATTAAGCAGCAATCTTAATCGAAAGGAATTGAACAAAAATCTTTAACTAATAGAGGAATTGAACAGCAATATCTAACTAATAAAGGAATTGAACAACAATCTAGGAAAGGAACAACAAACTGAATTAAGTGTAACCACACAACAAATATAGAGTAATTTGAATAAGTAATATTATTCTAGCATCCAAGACATTAACCACAGATATAAAGGAATGACAATTGTAATTATATTTGAATGGCAGTTAAAGGAACATTAATCGCAATTGTAAATGAACCATAGTTAAATGAGCAACAATAGCAATTGTAAATGAACAGCGACAATGACTGTAAATGAATAGCAGAACCCGAATTAGACAGTGCAATATGGTTTTAGAATGAACATCATGACATTTTAAGTTGTGAATAATAATCTTGCTATCCAAATACGATTTCAATATAACAGAGTAATTCAAGTAAATGTTCAAGAACAGAAGATTATTGAATAAAGTAAATTAATGAAATGCAAAGGAAATCAAACCACACACCACTGTAATCGCAAAATAGTGATACAAGAAGCAAGTGATCCACTAGGGTCGGGCCCTTAGCCACCAGGGAAGCACTACTCCGGTTACTCCAGAACCAGGTAATGAAATAGCAACTGAGTTATATATTAATCATAAATGTCAGAGTTACAAATATCGCTCTTCAAAGAGAGTCGGTGATCAAAGTTAAGATTACAACAATAAGTTCTACAAATTGACAATAATATCCACCCTCCTGGGCTACCAGCGTTGTCCCATTTTATAATGGCCAGGCAGATGTATTAAGAATGCAGATAAGCCTTGGAGCAGTGATCCCTCAGGATCAAAGGATCCTGAGGGATTCACCATATCTTTAATCTCCAGTTCATCGTTTTGTCTTCTTGTGCTGATGCTGCAGTTTCTCTTCCTTTTCCTAGATCATGCACTCTGATCCTAATCTCCTCGTCTAGATACAGCTTCCTGTCAAAGGGACAACAATTGCTTCTGCTTTGTATTTTCCACCTAAATAGTGATTTTCTATTTTCTTCACTTTCTATATAGAAAAAGACAATAATTAGTCATTTTGCATCAATCACAAATCTCCTTAATTCTATCATAATTCTTTAACATATTGTCATCTTAGAATGTAAATGAGTTATGATTCAAAGAAAAATATAGAGAAATAAATGGTAAATACATACCTTTTCCCATGCTCAACACACCGCCCTACTTACCCTTTTTCATGCCCTCATGAAAACATTCTAATTTACATGCAAGGTAGTTAGGGAATAGGCTAGAGAAGGATTTTCATGCAGTGGTCTAAAACCATGATGTCTAGCTAAAACTTCAAAAATATGCCTTTTCTAGCCTTCAGGCAATTCATATAGGGCCTTATACCCTAGTGCAGGGTACCAGATAATTGGACTTTGAAACGTACAACCTAACCAATACGAACCTTCTCTCAAGATGAGGTTACTATAGGTAACCAAGCGGCTAGCAGCTAACTTTAAATTTTCATAATTGAATGGCTCTTTGTCCTGAACATTCCGATTGGAATTCTTCCATCAAAGTTTAGTTGCTGCTATGGCAAGGTCTTTGATGGCTAGGAAGTATTCTACCCCTTGCTGGATAATTGCTATGTGAATGGGTCCCAATGTCTAGATCACACCCTTCTTTTTCATTAAGCTTCTATGCTTATTTCACAGTTGTAATGGATTTCTTGGTTCACCCCTTACCCACAAATCTAAGCCATTATCCTATCTCTGAAAGGTATTATGGGCTTTAACCCACTTTATCTAGTTAAAATCAAAAGAGATGAATGCATGAAGCTAGATATCACCCACAAAAGGACTAGGGTTCTCTTCTGTTTTAGCATCCAACACAAGATTATGCAAATAAAAATCACATAGCAATCGTTGGACTTTCACCCCATAATGTTTACAGTAGTTTATGAAATCATCAATAGTTTTTAGCTCTATAGGCACCCCTTCCTTGACAGTTTTAATTTTTAATTGTAAGTACCTTTCCATTAAAAACAAAGCATAGTTTTTGGTAGGTGCCCTACATGCTAGAACATCAGTATACAGGGAACAAAGAGTATCCATTTGACTCATAATTTTGTCTAGTATATTGGTTTCCTTTTTAACCTTTTCCTTTTCCCTCTTCCATCTATTGAAGGCCTCGCTCTCCGATGCATTGATTTCCTTTACTTGCTGCTGTAACTATTGATATTTCTCTTGAGGAACAATTTCCTCTGTGAGCTTTTCTATTGTTTGTTGATCCTGTGCCAGATCCTCTTGCAGTCTCACTATCCTAGGATCATTGTCCATCAAAACATTTTTGGGCTGGAGATCTACCTGGATCTCCATATTGCGACATATGGTTCCTATAGTCTGTGTTTCCTTCTCATGAACTATCTCGTCGATTGTAATGTTACAAGACAATGTCTTTGCCTGGATGTCCTTATTACATACATGTGTATCTTCTGTTTGGATCTCTACATTTGTAACAACCGCATATTGTTCCTTGCAATCCTGAATGATAATGGGTTTGGTTTGAGTCCTTTTTGTATTCAGTTTATGGGGTTTCGTCTAGGTGGCTACATCCTTTGTTCCAGGGGTTCCTTTTGAGATTCTCCCCACTTTTAGGACCCTTATTGTTGTTTGAGTTGTTTTACTACATTTAGTAGCCTTTGCTATTCGTTTTGCAACCTTTTGATTTCATTCGCTTTCTTCGAAGGAACAGTTGTTTCTTTTCTTGGGCCCGAGCTTTGTTCTTCAGGGCTTGTACCCTTGCCCTAGTTTATTTCCATGTTCTCTGCTTGGAACACTTCTTCAGTGTTCTCGTCTTCCTGATTAGGTTTCTCAAGGGAGGAAACCCTGGTTTGATTTGCTATTTCCCGGGTGGCTTCTACTTCTACTTCTTCTTCGTCATTCATTTCTTTGGATGCACTTTCGCTGTGAGAAAAGTGTTCCTATGATTTCCTTTCTTCTTCTTCCTCATCATCTATCTCTTCAGATGCACTCTTATTGTGAGCAGAGTGTTCCTGTGATGGTCCTACCTAAATATCGAGGTTGAGTGGGTTGTGGGGTTGGATATACTCCCCCATATTGGCCAAAATTTGGGCCAATTCATCTTCTTGCAAAGGGTTTTGTAATGGGATTCTGCTCGATAGCTCTGCTTCCTCCCCTTCTTCCTTGCTAGAGTGCTTAGTTTCCTATTCCAGTTCCTCTTCTTCATTTTCTTCTAATTATTCTTCTTTTTTTTCCCCTCCTTCAAGTCGGGGTGGGGGGTGCTCTTCCTCTGACTCATATATCTATAATGGTTGGCTACTATTTTCTTAGGGACTTCTCAACATTCCCTTGCTTCTCCCTAATCTGGCAGACTGTCTTCATTTCTGCGGTCTAATTGATGTGCTATCATTTCTTTTTTGTTTTGCGTCTGGTAAGGCCAATCCCCCATCTATTGAGAATATCAGTTCTTCTCAACTAATCTGCTGTTGAGCGAGACTGTAACTGACTATTAGCCAAATAAATCCATGATGAATTACTACCATTTCTACATGCCGAGGTTTTCTTACACTCCGAGCAACATCATGCAATAAAAAGTTTAAGTATGCGGGAAAATTTACAACACATTTTTGTTTTAATACAGCTAACAGTTTGAGATGGCATGGTCTTACCACATCTTTTCTGCCATCACAAGTGATGTAGCTTTGCACAATCCTGGCTAATTCTACCCATGGTTCCCCCAAGGTTGTAGGCAGGACTCCTTTTCCTTTGACAGTAAGACTCTGTCCTTCATCCTGGAAGATGGTTATAGCATCTTGAAGTCTCACCTTTTTCTAGGTCCATACTAGTCCAATAGCTGGAAGTCCCAATACTTTAGTAATTATCACATTTTTTATTATTATTTGCTTCCCCCTCACCATGGAATGATCTTCCTGCAAATTCTGCAGAAATTCAATGGCCACCGTCTCATTAGACTATTGTAGTTGGTTAAGGTAGGCAATACATCCTGCTCTTACTAAAATTTCACGTGCAGTGTCAGAGATTATTAACACCTATGGTTCACTACGTATTGATCTACCTCCCATTTTATTCAAGCTTAGCACACAGTTACTTTATTACAAAGAAAAGAGATAGAAATGACGATGGAACAACAAGTTGTTCAAGCTTTAGCACACTATTAATTTTTACAGAGTAAAAACAGAGAAATGGTGATGGAACAACAAGTTGTTCAAGATTTAGCACACTGTTAATTTTTACAGAGGAAAAAAATAGAAATGACGATGGAACCACAAGCTGTGCATATTGGGAAACATCAATACCATTAAACTTGTTATTCCTGAGTTTTGATGGAGTCATAGTACCTCTAAATAAGGAGTTAACACGTATGTCAGTGTATTATGGAGGTCACCCATGCCCCCCTGAAATGTGATAGGCCATCCTCGGCCAGCAAATAAAGGAGCAACATGCTGGACTGTAGTTGTACAGTAAAAATAAAGGAACAACGTATATATCCATGACATGATTACAAAAATCAGCGGATTACTGAAATCGAGGCTTATGATAGAAATCGCGAATAGATATGGAAATGTCGTGAAATCATGCGAAAAATAGAGGATAGGATAATTGATGTAAATAAAAGTTCTTATGCGGTCATTATCCACTTTAACCATTTTGATTGATTTATAAATGATTTTTCATGTATAAGAGGTTCGAAAGGGTTATATAACATAATCTCATTTGAAAACAATATAAATATATAAGAAAAAGGGTTTATAATGACTATTGGTATATAAAAAGTATGACTTCAATACCATCAACAGAGCTCTATTGCCCATAGGTGTCCATAACCTTGACAGAGTTGCTTGTTTCACCCTTGGAACCATAATCATTTGTATATGCCTAGGAAAGTGTTGTAGATGTTAGAATAGAGGCCATTGTGCTGGCTTGGTAACCAGATGAATCACAATGCCATTCACTAGGAAGGAGTGAAAGGTGGGCAGGCTGGCTCATGATGAGACCTCCTGTTCCAAGGACTTTTTTTTATTTTTCTGATATGCCTCTTAGATCATATCCCTATTGTGGTGGCCATAGTGGGAATGTCACTTCACTTGCTTCCTTATGATCATGGTAGGTTGGCTCTTGATGAGACCCCCTATCCTTCATTTGACAAATCATGTTAATAATCATATAGATATATATTTTTATCTCTTTTTCCTTTTCTTTTCTTTTCTTTTATATAACACTTTCCTATTTATATACAGAGGATGGCTCAACACTCCTTAAGAGTAGCTATGGTGGAATAATTCTGAACATTTCAATAGAGGAAAATATGCCCTTATTCTTATTCAATAATAGTGATCAAAGAGAATTATGAAGGTTAAGAAAGAACCAACATGATAAAAATAATCAATCAAATTGGTTTTAGTGAAAATAAAGAGAGCAAAGTGATATAAATAGTTGTGTCCTTTCCTCTTTTTTCTTATTCATACAAAGAAATTTCTCTAAAGATAACGATTTTTATTTGGTTTGCTGATTTCAGTATCCTCTAGTTTTTGTGTTCTTGCATAAATGTATACCTATGCCTTAAATGAACCATCATTCATAAAAATCCTCTAAATGATGAAATACACACACACGAAAAACAAAAAAAAATGCACTCAAAAAGGTGCTTTTAAGAGGAACAGCAAGCAAAAGAAAAAAATACACTCGAAACTGTTGTTCCTTAAGAGGAACAACAACTGTTCCTTAAACAGAACAAAAAATAAAGCAAGCACGTAATAAAATACTGGTCCTTTGGCGGAACAGTCTAATATCATCGAAATCGAAACTGATGTTCCTTTGGAAAGAACAGAAAAAACAATGCAATGGAGGGTTGTTCCTTTAAAAGGAACGGAAAAACAATCTGGCGGAAGTGTTGTTCCTTTTGTTAGAGTTGGTCTTTTCAGTCCTCCATCAGAGATCAAAACTCTTTCTGCATTTCATTTTTAGGTGTCTCACTCCATCCACTCAGCTGCATTATGCTAGGGGCATGCCATAATTTGACGGAAGGGTCTTGTCAGTCATTACCCCTCATGTCTTGCACCTGCTGGCTTAGGTCTTTTCATCAATGTTTATTAAAGTCCATGACAGTCAATGTTTGATCTTTTAATGGACAAGAGCCATTTCAGTCATTAGGTCTAGAGATTAGTAAATTTGGTCTTCAACAATGTCCAATAAAGCCATGTAGGCCAGAGGGAGGCCCTTACAAAGTTGTGATTCAAAGACTTTCATCGTCATGTTGACAGATTACGACTATTCTTCAAAACTATGTTTTGAAGAAAAGTCAATGGTTTGTCATTTGTAATAATTTTCAAAAGTTTTCAGTTGATCTCTTCAGGAACAGTCATGGTCTCCTTTTCCAAATGCCATGTCAGCTACCCCTGCAAAAAATTTCCAAAAATTTCATCATTTTAGTCAAAAATCCAAAAATGAAAAGTGAAATACAGAGTTTCATTAAATCATGGAAAAGGTGCCAAAACAAAACATTGCCAAAGTGGGTTTTGAAGAGACAAAAGTCAAAACCATGACTCCAATGTCTTTATATAGATTTTTTCATAAGAATCAATGTCATTTTGCACACCAAGGTCAAAGAGAAGCATTTCAAAGTGATTGTGAGAGCTAGCGCATGTTTTGGGTGAAGTTGCAGGTGTCTTGATAGGCATGGCCCACAGGCGGAGTGGCATGGCGCACTGAGGGAGCACGGTGCACTAGGCGTGACCACACAGTGTTAAATAACACTGGTGCTGCGCACTCAAATGGTGCAGCACACTGGGTATGCTGCATGGCGCATACACATAAAGGCTCGATTTTGCTCAGAATTGCAACAAATTGCCTTTTAATCCCTTGAATTTTCCAGGTGGGGTCGATCTCTCATTGTTTCATTCATTTTTGTGTTAGTATGATGATGGTTTATGGCTACTTATGGTTGCAACAGAAAATCTTAAACCCTACCACTTAAATTCATCAAAATACTTGTTGTTAGGGTTGCGAATTCATTGTGTTGATGCCAAGGTTCCTCCTCCATTTCATTTTTCCCTTCTTTCCATCGTTCCCTTCTCCCCTATTCCATTTTTCCCATTTTTCCCTATCCTAAAATGTTACTAAACTCCTATTCCCTATCCCGTCCACTCATTTTTCAAATGTAAAACCCCAAAATCCTACCTTATATAAATTTCCCAAATCCTCCTACATGTCCCTAAACACAATTTCTCCCCATAGTCCTTAATCCCTTCCTATTATTCCCCTTCCTAACAGTCCCTTGTTTCGTTGTTCCCCTTGGTGGCAGAATTCAATTATATTGCATTACAACACAAAGTTTCATGCATCATTAAAGGGCAGTTCAAGCACAGTCCATATACAACAACATCTTCTCTTCAAGGAATTTGGTACAGCAGTCATGGCATTTGAGCATTCATCGGATTATGAAATGGAAACCCAAAGTGACTCATCCTCGGAAGAACAGGCTCCCCGAAGGCCTCATAAAAGTGGCAGACATGTTAGAGAAGAACCAACCACCCTTACGTAATTGCAGGCCTGCCCTCTTGCTATGTCGTGTTTCCAGCATCTGTCATTCTTTGAGTTTTTTCAAAAGGTGGCTAGTGTTTGATTTCATCATGAGTTGGCTCGTCTTTTTGTGCTTCACTTATATGGAGATCATGCTATCTTAGCTGGTGTCACTTTCACTCTTACACCTGAATCTGTCTCATTAGCAACTGGCATACCGAATGTTGGAGAACCATGGAACAAGAAACAAAAGATTGATCGGCAACATTATGAGCCATACATTAAAACCAGTTTCTTGAGGCAACTCAAAAGAGTCTTACCATTCCTATATCTGAAAGATGAATATGCTCCACTAATGAAGTTAATCATGAAATATTTCAGCTGTGAGGGACGGTTCTCTTGTTTATATGCTTATCACATCATGTTGCTCATGCATTTTACCAGGGTATGGATGATGAACATCCCATATTTCATTTGCCGGAACATAGAGAGGATGAACACCTTTATGCAGCACAAAACCCCTCAGCAGCAACTTAACAGTGTTTATCATTTTGCTCTTATTAAGATTTTGGTGGTTCATCAGCTTGGATTACATGGCATTACTTGGGATGATTTCATCTCTCGTGACCTCTTCAGCACTTCACAGAGATTATCAAAGGTCAAACATGAGATAGGTGGTCCTTCTCATCAGTATGAGCACCATGAGGCCGCTAGTGTGCCGGTATTCATCACATATCAGAGCGGCATTAGACATTTGTTCACAGCAGCAAAGCGAGTGTTATCTCCACCCGGGGTGGAAGGGGCCTCGCTTCCGACATCAACAACATAGGTATAGGACAGAGGCATGGAGCCAATGCATGACGAGGGGCCATCAGGTGAACAAGAGACCGACTTCATTCTCATTCATGATGATGATACAGATGTGGAGAGTGCCAAACTTAGAATGATCATCCAGCAGTAGCAAACAGAGATCAAAGCCTTGTCTCTCAATTTGGATAGGGCTAAGTGGATTATCAGATACTTGGAGCAGAGGAAAAAATAGCTCGAATACCAGCAGGAGATCATGGAGCTGCAAAACATCTGCGAGAATCGCTGATCCGCCCAACAAAGGAGGATTGAGCTCACTCCATTAGAGCAAGAGATTAATGATGACCGAGAGTCTTAGCTCGAGCGGATCAACATGCACCTTGAGAGACTGCTAGAAAAGGCTGACAAGGACAAAGAATTATTGAGGCATATGGTTTATCATTACAGGGCACGCAATATGAGTTCCAAATCTCGGATAAGGAATTTGAAGGCGAAAATGAGGAAGGCAAAAAAAGACAAAAGAGGCAAAAAGAGCAAGATCAGCTCCGAATCTTAGCCAAAGCCTCTTTGACCCAGCATGACACTTCATAGAGAAGATCCAGCCCAAATTTCAAAAAATTGGGGCATTTTTGGTCTTTTGACAAATTTTGGTACAAAAACAGGGTTTTTCTCCCTGTGCATTACGCCACATGGCGTGCACTTATTCTAGGGATCTCTAAATTGCAAAGAATTTATATTTTTGGATTTGGCATGAAAAATCATGACTGCTGGTGCATGGCCAAGAAGTTTGGGAAAGTTTTGAGTCCTTGGGAGGTCGAAAACACTCACCAAATGACCTTTCTACCCCTATTTTGACACACAGGAAGCAGTCTTGGGAGATTGAGGTTTTGGAGAGGCAAATGGGCACCAAATTTAGAAATTCCACTTGGGTTGGAAAGTAGAGTGGCAGGGATTTTCAGCAAGCACACTTGGGCTTAATTTGGACTTCATAAAGTACCTCAAAACTACCTCCAAAGTGGCGCGACACATACATATTTTGGCACGGTGCACAGAGACCCAAAGGCCAAAATCACTTCCGCTCCGCGAGAATTCGATTTGCGATTTTCTCCAAGTGGGCCCGTTCATTAACAATAAATTTTTCCTGGAACCAAAGGTAAAGTTTAAAAAACATTTTCATTAAAGGTTGGCTTCTATCCAAGTGGCAAAACGAAGGCGAGTAGTCACCCAAAAAATCTACGCTACAGTTTTGTTATTTTTGTAACGCTGCACCTGTCACTAATGGTTGGCTTTTCATTTCTAGTTTGTAATGATTTAAAAAACTCCCAAACTTTGGGTTGATCCATTTCCTCATGGCAGAGTCTATTTATTGTATGAAAAACCATTTGAAAATTGTTGGTTGGAATTTCTAGGAAACGGTGGGAGAGAAACTCAGTTACTCACTGTACATTTTGACAGAGAATTAATGAAAGGTTGTGGCTCTAGTTCATGAGATTCCTGTGGTGTGAGTTTAGAAAATGTATTTTGTTTCTGTTTCATATGTATTTCATTATGTTTCATAGTACATTCATATTCGTTTCCAGTGAAAGTTTCTAAATAAGAGAAGGTAGAATTCAGTTTACTGCTCTGCCTTTGGGAAAATTTTCACGTTCTATGTTTTTCTTCTGTTGAAAAGGATTCATGTATTTATGCCCTTTTCATCATCTTAGACAATCTTTCCATTTCACATTATTTCAAATCTAATTTCAAGACCTTCTGCATGTCTTGCCTCATGAAATAATCTGTGCCTTTGAGTTAAATTCTCTGCTCATGCTATTCTTTGGTCCCATATATCCCAGAAAACTCAGTCATTTATCAAAATACTTCTTTCATATTTATTTACCTAGCCTAAAATCAATATTCATTGTAAGTCATCTCACACTATATTGTTTATTTCTTCACTGAGCGTGACACGAAGAGAGTCCTCTCCTATTCTGGTAGGGCTAGCTACCAGACTGAGCGTGGTTTGTGGTTACCTTGAATTTTTCCTTCTTTCAGCCTAAGGCAGATTTAGGCGCTAACACCTTCAGAAAGGAACGACAAAACAATCTAGTAGAAGTGTCATTCCTTTGGAGAGGAACAACAAACCAATTTGGCGGAAGTGCTATTCCTTTAGAAAGGAACGACAAAAACAAAAGTGTTGTTCCTTCGAAAAGGAATAGCAAAAATGTGGGGATGTTGTTCCTTCGGAAAGGAACAACAAAAATTTTAAAGTGCTCTTCTTTCAGAAATGAACAACGAAATGGGAAAGCATTGTTCCTTTAGAAAGGAACAACAAAAATGTAGAAATGATGTTCCTTTGGAAAGGAATAGCAAAAATGTAGAAATATTGTTCCTTAGGAAAGGAACAACAAACTGTGAAAGTGTTGGTCCTTTAGAAAGGAACAGAAAAAAGGCCGAAATGTTGTTCCTTTGGAAAGGAATAGCAAAATTCAAAGGTGATGTTCCTTCAGAAAGGAACAGCGAAAAGGCAGAAATGTTGTTCCTTCGGAAAGGAATAACATTTATGCCTTTCACTAGTTTCAATCCCACTTCTTCACCCCTGTGAGCATCACCCGATGCAATGAGTGCTAAGTGAACTATTCAAAAAATCATGAGAAATTAGTTAGTTAAGTACCTATCATGGAAGTGGTCATAGATGAATGACTTACTTAACGCAGTTGAATCCCCAAAAATGATATCTAATTCCATGTTCCTTTACAATCTATGCTACAAAAATACCTCAATACATAGCTTGACATAAAAACATCACCATAGGACACAACACCAATTCCATTGAACCACACACTTTATGAGGTTGGTTAATAATAGATTAATTGGATATGGGGAGAAAATTTTGAGTAAGTGGCACATAATATGAGCAAGGGATTAAAGAACTGGACAAGTTAGCTGAGTAGATCCCAGGTGTCCTCACACACTAGACACCTATCTATGATATAAATGCTTTGAACTTATATATTCCCTTTTTGGCATTTTTGGAACTTATGTAGTCCTTTGTGACCTCACAATAGGTCCACTTTGGAAGTTCAGTCCCGAAGCATTGAGTATTCGATCCTCGGTTGGCTGTTACGTTTATCATTATATGCACTTCAAATTTTAGAGCGTGTTACCTATGGGGGCTATGCTTTTGTGGGCATAGCTCTTTTTGTTTTGACATGGATGATTTGGAATGATTCTTTCTATATTGTGAAGCCTTGCACATACCTGTGCATGGGAATTTTCTTGGTGGAGACCATGAAGAGAATCCTATTTGTTGAGACCAAGAGCTATCTACCCCCACACAATCCGATATTATATAATTTAATTTTATATAAAATAATATTACGTTTTAATAATTCATTTCTTTAATGTTTTATGTTA
>APFE031043817.1:17004-37850 GCA_000404065.3 Pinus taeda | reverse complement strand
AAAAATCATGAGAAATTAGTCAGTTACGACTACCTCTCATGGAAATGGTCATACATTTGAATGACTTACTTAACGCAGTTGAATCCCAAAATGATATCTAATATAATGCACTGCGTAATCCCCCATACTTAAAAGGAATAACAAAATGCAAAAGTGTTGTTCCTTCGGAAAGGAACAACAAAAGGCAAAAATGTTGTTCCTTCGGAAAGGAACAACAAAATGCAAAGATGTTGTTCCTTCGCAAGAAACAACAAAAAGGTGGAAATGTTGTTCCTTCGGAAAGGAACAACAAAATGCAAAGGTATTTTTCATTCAGAAAGGAATGGAAAAAAGGCAGAAATGTTGTTCCTTCAGAAAGGAACAACAAAATGCAAAAGTGTTGTTCCTTTGGAAAGGAATAGCAAAAAAGGCAGAAATGTTGTTCCTTCAGAAAGGAACAAAAAAATGCAAAAGTGTTGTTCCTTTCCAAAGGAACAACGAAAATGTGGAAATGATGTTCCTTCATAAAGGAACATTAAAATGAAAAAGTGTTGTTCCTTCAGAAAGGAACAACAAATAAGGCGAAAATGTTGTTCCTTCAGAAAGGAACATCAAAATGCAAAAGTGTTGTTCCTTTGGAAAGGAACAATAAAAAAGGCAGAAATGTAAAAATATATACAGAAAGTAATTTATAAAAGCAGAAGAGAAAAACTTATGTAAAAAATTTAAGAATCAATGAAATTATTAGTGAAACAATGCCGAGGAAGGATTATTTTTCTCAGCAAGAATCTACATATCAGAATCTTCCTGGAGTTGCTGGTAAAAGGATTCCCGAGTAAGCAGTTTATGGTGAAGTCACACTCGGTGGCCATTTGCTTTAAAGGTATGTCCAGATCCATCAATAGTAGTCAAAGTAATGGTGCCATTTTCATGCACTTTCTATATTTCATATGGTCCAAGCCATCGAGTCTGAAGTTTTCCAAGAAAATCCTGAAACCTGGAGTCGTATAAGAGTGGCCAATCTCCTTCATGGAAGATTTTATTTTTGATCAGGGCATCGTGCCATTTTGATCTCTACTATTGAATTAATGTAGTGTGTTGAAGATTCGAGAGCCTAATTTCATCTAGCTCGTTAATTTTTTGTAGTCTGTTAGTCTGGGCCTGATTTAAACCCATACCCATCTCCTGTGTTGTTCTTAATGTTTGTATTTCGAACTCTATTGGAAAGATGGGTTCTTTTCCAAATACTAGCTAATATGGTGAGTAACCGGTGGTGTTTCTCCACATTTTTCGATATGCCCACAAGGCTTCAAGAAATATTGAAGCCCAATCACACCTGTGTGATGCAACAATTTTTGTCAATATTACCTCTATCAGCTTATTCATGCTCTCTACTTGGCCATTTGCTTGTGGGTGATACAGAGTGGTAATTTTGTGCTAAATGTGATAATTTTTTAATGTTGCAACAATTTTATTAGCTAGAAATTGTGGTCTTCTATTCGTAATTATGTACCTTGGGAGGCCATATCACACAAATATTTGGAACAAGAAATGAATCACAGAGTCCTCTGTAGCTCTTGGAAGTGCCTTTGCTTCAATCCATTTGGTAACATACTCTGTTACTACTAGAATATATGTTTTCTAATTTGATGATGGGTTGTTCGGACCAACAAAATTCAGCACCCGACGCTCAAATGGTTCAATTACTAGCTATGGGTTTAAAGGCATTTTGTGAGACTGTCCAAGGCGTCCTACTCTTTGGAAACTATCACAAGCTTGAACAAATTTCTTAGCATATTTAAAGTTTGTGGACCAATAATAACCTGTTTACAAAACCTTGTGACTTGTCCTCTCATCTGCGAAATGCCTATCACATGGTCCAGCATGACAAGCTTTCAGAATGTCAAATATTTTGTCTTCTCGGACACATCTTCTGATGTGCATATCTGCCCCTGTATGAAATAGGTAGCCCACAATCCAAGAAAATTGGGCACTACGTTCCACAACTTGTTTTCATTCATTGGGGGTTAGATGCTTTGGTAATTTTCCTACTACTAAATAATTTGCAACATCAGCATACCAGGGTCTCTTGACAGTAACAACAAACAAATGTTCATCTAGGAATTGATCTTTGACTGTTGATGTGTCCACTGTCTTCAACATTCGTGAGAGAAAGTCATCTACAAGATTCTGTTTCCCAGGTCAATCTTTTATTGTGATGTCAAATTCCTACAATAAAATTAACCATCTTGTTACTCTACCATTTGTAATAGGTTTATTCGCTAAATATTTTATGGCAGAGTGATCTGTATATAAAACAACAGGATATCCAATGATATAATGCCCAAATTTATTTACAACATGTATTACAACTAAAAACTCTTATTCAATTACGGTATAGTTTAGCTCAGTAGGGGACAAAATCTTGCTAATATAATAGATTGCATACGGTTTTTTGTCTTCTTCCTGCCCAAGGACTGCTCCAATCACTGTGTCTGAAGCATCCAATGAAATTTGAAATGGCAGGTGCCAATTTGGGCCTTTGAGCATTGGGGCTGTTGACACAAGCTTTTTCAAATCCTCAAAAGCACGATCACATTTATCTGTCCAAATAATATAAACATTCCCTGTTAGTGCATATAGAGGTGCAACTATTTGAGAAAAATGTTCTATGAATCTCCTATAATAACCAGAAAATCCTAGGAAACTGCATACCTCTGTCTGTGAAGTAGGAGTAGGTATTAACAAAATTATTTGAATTTTGGTCAAATCTACCTATATTCTAGCAGCTGAGATATAATGAGCTAGGATGAGCCCTTCGGTCATCATCATATAGCACCTTTCATGGATCGAGCAGAGCCTGGTGGCAATACATCGTTGCAACACCTTTTCCAATGTGTCTAGTGCTAGCTCAAAATCGTCTCCATATGGTGTGAAATCATCCATGTATACTTTGAGCCCTTCATTTATTAAATCTGAAAAGATGTTGAGGATGGCCCTCTAAAATGTGGCAGGGGCATTGCATAGGCCAAAGGGTAGGACTCTCTAAAATAATGTTCCCAAAGGATAGGTAAAAGTGGTTTGTCTTGGTCCTCATGGGCAATCTGAATCTGATTGTATCCACTGAAGCCATCTAAGAAAGAAAATAATTTCTTTCCTACTAATGTGTCGAATACCTGATCAATGAATAGAAGGGGAAAGTGGTCTTTCTGGGTTGCTTTGTTTAGTTCTCTGTAATCTACACAAATCCTCCACTTTCCATTCTCCTTTGGCACCACTACTAGTGGAGAGACCCACTTGCTATCGTAGATTGGATAAATAAAGTTTACATCCAAATTTTTTTGTAATTCAGCTTTCACAATATCTTTTAGGTGAGGGTTGAGTCTCCGTTGGGGTTGGCGAACGGGTCTAACATCCTTTTCTGTATAAATGTGATGCGTACATAGTTGGGGATCAATTCCCTTCATGTCCGGATAATCCCAGGCAAAATCTTCCTTATATTTTCTCAATAGTTGGAGCAGCTTTTCTTCTTGTTCAGGAGTCAAGTTATTGTTAATGTTCAAGGTTTTTCATGACTCAATCTCTATAGTTTTCTTGTTTGAAACAGAGGTAGTGGGTATTGTTTGATCATGAGTGTCTTTGAGGGGATCTTCTTCTAGTTCATTGTCAAATGCTACCTCTATCATGTGACAATGTACATGGCATCTGCATTCGGATTGGCTAATGAAGTTGTTAATAACATCATCCTCTATTCGATCTTTAAAATCGAGGGCATCTTCTATGGTTAATGGGGACTTAATTTTTTCTGTGAGGTATGATACAAGTTGTTTTTTAATTTTTTATTATTGTTACACTCGGCTGGGCTAGAGGTTATAGAGCTAGATTCTTGATATTACTCCCTCTAGTTATAGTCATACTACCTTATCGGCAGCTAATGTATGCATCAACAGTCGCAAGCCAAGGTCTACCTAAGATTAAAGGGTGTCCATCGAGTCGGTTTTTGGGGTTGATTATCAAAAAGTTGGTAGAATATTCCCAAGAATATACAGATACTATTACATCATGTAATGTACCTTCTGGCCTAACTACTGATCAGTCAGCTAGTTCTAATAAGGTGGAGGTTGTTTCCACTCATGTAATGGCCAGTTTTTGAGAAGTGGTGGTTGTTAAAATATTAATTGCAGCCCCTAAATCAACTAGGGCATTTGAAAAGGTTTGTCCATTGATTTGCACCATCACTATAGGATTCCCTGGGTCTTCATATTTGACAGGTGCTTCTCTTCTGGATAACAGATCAGATAGGGTGTCAACTACTTGGACAGTAGGGTTATTTTTTATCCTCCTCTTTGGCTTTATTATACATAACCCTTTGATTGTTTTTTCATATATTGGGATATCTTGGATAGCTTGGAGGAGTGGGATTTTTATACACAAGTTTCTTAGTTCTCCCAAAATTTCAAAGTCAGGATGTTCTATAGGGCATGGTATGATTAATCATTCTGGGAATGGGGGAGAAGATGTGGTTGCTTGGTCATGAGTTTTTTGTTTGACTACATCTTCTTCTTGTAATGGTTGGTCTGTGGGTAACTGATTTTTAACTTGAGCATTTTTATCTCCCTCAATTTCTATTATGCGCCCAAACCTTAATTGAAGGTCATTGCACTCCCTTACATCAATTTCTAGTTCTGGTGTTTCAATTATTTGAACAGATTGAATCAGTCTATAATTTGGGTTCGAGTTGTGTTAGGCTGGGAGATGCGGTCTTAAGTTGGACTGGGGATTTTGTTGTAGTGTATATGGCGTTGTCAGTGTAAGTTGAGGGAGTGGGATGGTTCTAGCTGGCTGATTCATCAGTATTTGCGAGTTTGACTGCCACGCTTCACTCTGCGAAGTGGGAGGGGACCATTGTGTTGGATATGCATTGTTTTGCCAATATGGTGGAGAGTAGGGAAAATTTGGCCAATTAGGTTGGCTTGTTTTATTTGGCCATGGTGATGAAGGAAATGGTTGTTGTGACTAGTTTGAAAAGGGTGGTTGATTTTGCCACATTGTGTTATATTGCTGAGCATGATATTACAGATGTTGGAAAGAAGAAGATGGATCAGAGGGCATACCTAGTTGTCGTGGCAGCCATTAATAGTGCTGATTGAGTAGGTACATTGGTTCTGATTCTTCCTCCACTTCCTTGTACACTGCTTTCAAACCTAGGAGTGAGGGGTAGTTCTCTGTGGGGTGTTCTTTTGTACAAATAGTGCAAACTTGAACTACATCTAGTGGGCACTCTTTATGGTTGTGTTTCCTTTTTCATATAGGGCAGAATATTGCCAAGTTTTGATATGCTTATACTTTTTTCCGTTTAGCTTGCATAATATCGAGTTGCATTGTCAGAGTCCCCAATATATCAGTTTTGAAATTCTCCAGTGAATTCCTGATTTCTGCGCAGGTTACTCCTCCACCAAAGATCTTGCTATCCCTTGTGAGAATGTCACGTTCCGCTGGCTTTAGCCTTGTACTACCTCCTGAACTCTTGGTGCACAAATCAATAATGTCAACAAAATTTTCTTGATAGATGTCACCTTTTCCCATAATATTTAGTGTTTCAACCCATTGTTCCTTCATTCCTTTAATTAATGTTGGTTTGAATACATTGTCAAGTAAGGGTAATGATGAATAAGGAGATCTTCGAAGATTATACTCAAAACATTCAACATATTCTTCTAGTGTCTCATTAGGTCTGGATACCATCTGAAATATTTCATCCTTTAATTCTCTAGACCTACAATAATCCTGATATATCTTTAGAAAAGCACCTTTCATCTGCTCCCAGTCGTTTATAACACCCCCACCTAACCCTATAAATCATCGTAAAGCAGCCCCTTTAATGTAGAGGGAAATAATTTTAGCATTTGGGGATTCGTGGTATAGTCATACTCCCGACATAATACATCGAATTTGAACAGAAATGCATCTGGGTCTTCTGATGTTAGGCCATGGAATGTAGGAATATGCTGGAGAGGGATGGCCTTCATAGGTGCATTAACTGCAATATCTACAACGGGATATTGCAATGTGGAGGTTTGAGGTGCTTGTTGGTTCTCGCCCATTTGATCAAATATGTGCCAATATCCTTCTGGGATTTCCAGGGGGGTATTCCTAGGCTAGCTAGAAGGAGCAGGGATGGCCTTGACAACACTTCCTTTGTCTAGGATGATGAGAGATCCTAATATTTGGGGGGATCTTATCTCTTCAGGTTCTTTAGCTTTGTTTTAGATGATTTTGGTAATGCTCCCCTTATCTAGGCTGCTTAGTGGTTAAACTATTTCAAAAGGATATCATGGTTCTTTGGTTTCCCCTGTTTCTCCTCTTCCTTCACAGAGATTACTAAGGTTCCCTTCTTGTAACGATTTTGGGCTGGAATTCTCAATTTCTTGAAAATATTCCTCCTTTGTTTGGCTATGCACCTCAGCAAAGGCTGCAGATGGTGATTTTGTGGCCCAGAGGGAGCTAGTAGGTTGTCTAGAAGCAAGTTTTCTAGGTCCTACTGACGGTTGAGATTCTTCTTTCTTAATGATATCATCTATAAAGGTCGATCGACCAAGGGTCAATGGTCCCTTAGCTTTATCAGGCTTGGGTAGTGGTTTTGGATTCTTTTCAAGCTTTTTCTGCTTAGTCATGCACCCAAATGAAATACTTATTCTACCCAAAATAATCAATAAATCTGCAGGAAAGCGGGTGGGGGAGCAAGGTTTTTACATGCCCCATACGCAGGTTCTTACCTTCCGTTTTTGAAACCCAACTCTCTCCTAGCAGGTACTTACACTACTCCCTTTTCAAATAGAAACAAATGGCTACACTCTCCCCGGCAACAGCGCCAAAATATTGAGCAATAAAAAGGTGTATTTTAACCCCTATTTACCCTACATTAATTATCAATCCAAGTATGATTTTTTATCTCAAGAGTGTACTCAGTCTGAGGCAATCACTTGTTCAAGAGTAATGTTTGCAGTATAGTGCTTGCAAAAGTAAATGAATGTTGGGATCAAAATCTAGTGTAATGGCAAGAAACTTAAATGATTTGTAACTAAATCATTCACTCAAGAAACTACAACAATCATCAGTCAAGGATGCAGTAATGATAACTCTTTCCCCTATAAACCAATGTAAATGAAAATTAATCATAGACAAGATCTCCAATCTGAGAACTTAGATAGCAGTAGTCAATCTTCGTTATAGTTGTAGATCTCTCTATCCACACCAAAGCAAATTCTAGAAATAATAATTCGATTAACAACAAAGAAATAGCAACTAAATCTATTGAAAAGATTGAACAACAAAGCTTGATCTACATAAATGAATTAAGCAGCAATCTTAACCAAAAGGAATCAAACAACAATCTTTAACTAATAAAGGAATTGAGCAACAATCTTTAACTAAGAAAGGAATTGAACAACAATCTAAGAAAGGAACAACAAACCGAATTAAGTGTAACCACACAAAAAATATAGAGTAATTCAATCAGTAATCTTATTCTAGCATGCAAGACATTAACCACAGATTTAAAGGAATGGCAATTGCAGTTATATTTGAACGATAGTTAAAAAAACAACAATCGCAACTGTAAATGAACCGTAGTTAAATGAATAGCAATAGCGATTGTAAATGAACATCATCAACAACTGCAAATGAATAGTAGAATGTGAATTAGACAGTGCAATATGATTTCAGAATGAACAACATGACATTTTAAGTTGTGAATAATAATTTTGCTATCCAAATACGATTTCAATGTAACAGAGAAATTTAGGTAAATGTTCAGGAACATAAGATTATTGAATAAATTAAATTAAAGAAACAAAAAGGAAATCAAACCACAGACGATTGTAATCGCAAAATAGTGATACAGAAAGCAAGTGATCCACTAGGGTCGGGCCTTTAGACACTAGGGAAGCACTGCTATGGTTACTCCAGAATCAGGTAATGGAACAACAAGTGAGTTATATATTAATCATAAATGGTAGAGTTACAACTATCGCTCTTCAAAGAGAGTCGATGATCAAAGTTAAGATTTCAACAATAAGTTCTACAAATTGACAATAATATCCGCCCCCTGGGCTACCAGTGCTATCCCTTTTTATAATGGCCAAACGAAGGTATCAGGAATGCAAATAAGCCTTGAAGCAATGATCCCTCAGGATCAAAGGATCCTGAGGGATTCGTCATATCTTTAATCTATAGTTTATCGTTTTGTCTTCTTGTGCTAATGCCACAATTTCTCTTCCTTTTCCTCGATCATGTGCTCTGATCTTGATCTCCTCATCTGGATACGGCTTCCTATCAAAGGGACAACAATTGCTTCTGCTTTTTGTTTTCCTCCTGAATAATGATTTTCCATTTTCTTCACTTTTTGTATAGCAAAAGACAATAATTAGTCATTTTACATCAATCACAAATCTCCTTAATTCTATCATAGTTCTTTAACATATTGTCATCTTAGAATGTAAAGGATTTATGATTCAAAGAAAAAGATAAATAAATAAATGGTAAATACATACCTTTTCTCGTGCTCAAAAATAATAACTTGTAATGAAATGGCAAGAATTACCACTCCTTAAACACTCCAAATATAAGGATATATCAAGAATAAAAAGGTAATAGTGCTAATTGATTCGGATAGTACCCATAATTTTATTCATTGTAAGATAGCCAAGGAATTTAGTTTCTTCCTATATCTATCACTAGAGTGTCAAATGATGGTTTCAAATGGAGGAACTATAAATTTATCTATAAAGTGCCATAATATCAAGCTAACCTTGGTGGAATATGTATTGAATAAGCAAATTCTTTCCATTCCAATGGGTGGTGTTGATGTTGTATTAGGAGTGCAATGCTTACAATATTTGGGGAAAATAGCTTTTAATTTTCAAGAACTTTTCCTGATTTTTTTAGGAAGGAGAGGAAGTTGAATTAAGGGGTATTACAAGGAAACTAGGAAATATAATCATCTCTAATGGCATGAAAACACTTCTTAAGAGTTAATAACGAGCGTAATTTCACAACAATGCTCACTATAGGTTCAAATATCGAAATAATCTATTTCTCCAGATCTCCAAAAAGTCTTGGACAATCATTCCAACGTATTTGATACTTCCAAAGGCCTCCCACCTATTGCTTATCATGATCATTATATTCATTTGATTCTAGGACGTGTTTCTCCTAACATCACACCTTACATCTATCCTTATTCCCAAAAGAGTGAAATTGAATGTATGGTTGCAAAAATTCTAGTGACTGGTATAATTCAACCTAGTCAAAGTTCTTTCTTTGCTCCAGTAGTATTGGTGCACAAGAAGGATGGATTATGGCATATGTGTCCAATTATAGGGATATCAACAAGCTCACTATTAAAGTTAAATTTCCCATTATTTTCATTGATGAATTGTTCGACGAATTACATGGAGAAATTTACTTTATGGAGCCAAATCTTCATTCAAGATATCATCCAATTAAAATGAAGACTGAAGATAGTCTACAAACATCATTCATAACTCATGAGGGTCATTTTGAAATTTTGATCATGCCTTTTGGACTTACTAGTGCACCTTCCACATTTAAAGGTTTGATGAATTCCATTTTCAAACCCTTCCTTAGAAAAATTTTGTTAGTATTTTTTTATGATATACTAATCTACAACAAGTATTGGAAGGATGATGTTCAATATGTTGACATGGTTCTCAAAATATTGGAGGACAAACAATTATATGCAAAAACATCCAAATGTTTTTTTTGGAGTATAGGAGGTGGAATATTTGGGTTATATTGTATCTCATGAAGGTGTTAAGGTAGACCATAGAAAAATTAAAGTGATTGAGGAATGGAAAATACCAACAACCATTAAGAATATTCAAGGATTTCTTAGGTTGATGGATTATTATGATATGTTTTTAAAGAATTATGGGAGGATATCAGCACCTCTAACAACATTACTAAAGAAAGACGCATTTTATTGGACTCTCGAAACAACTAAGGCCTTTAAACATATTAAAGAGGAAATGTGCCAAGCACCAATATTAGCTATGCCAGACTTCACAAAACCTTTATTGTGGAATGTGATGTCTCGGGAAATATAATTGATGTTCTTTTAGTGCAAGAAGTAAGACTCATTGATTTTGAAAGTCATCCAATCAAAGGAAAATATTTACACAAAGTTATTTATGAGAAGGAAATATTGGAAATGTTGGCATTATGATACAGGTGTTGTCCTTGATGGCAACTCACTCAGATGAAAAATCATAGTGCAGTAGGTCAATAGCAAAGAATTAATGATTAGATTACAAAGAATGAATAAAGAGAGGTATACGTAGGTTCACCTTGACAAAGGAGTGTATACACATGGGTTAACAGACCAAAAGGAGTGTATAATGTACACACACACTTTCACAAAAGGAAAAGCGCATATATATTGGAAAACTAAGTTTTGGTCCAAGGTATTTGGTTCATGGTATTTTGATCCATGGTATTGGTCCAATGTATCTAGTTCGAGGTATTGACCCTAGGTATTTGGTCCAAGGTATTGGTGCTAAGTGGTTTTGGTCGATGGTATTGAGAAAGGCATAAAACTATAAAATGAGGAGAAGATCATTAGGACAGGTGTGCAAGTATTGAATATCTGATGAAGTGTGAGATCCAGTATGCAGGTCATGGGTTTGTAATGCTTTGCTTGATCTGAACTAAGGATGCACCTATGTGGATGATGATGGATGATGGATCCAGATCTTAAGGCTTGGAATGTATTATTATTATGTGGTTTGATCATGGATGATCTAGATTTGAATACTGACGTATGTTTTATTCTGCAAATGTTATGAGCTAGGTATGACTGAATTTTGAAATAGATGTGAAATTTTTAAGTTAGTATTTGTAGATATATACGCGGGCTCGCTTTGGTAAAAGCGTGTATATACGCTGTTTCAGCTCATCAAAGTAGGGTATATGAATCTAATTATGGAAATGAAAAAATTATTGATTTGCTAATACTAATTCACCCTCCCCTCCCCTTAGTATTATTTCCAACAATTGGTATCACATCAGGTCCTTTGGTAGAAGCTTGATCACTTGAAGGACATCTATAGAAACAATGGGAAAGAAGCTAAAGAAGAAATCATCTCAGAAGAAGAACATAGCTCAAAGGAGCAATGATAACAAGAGAGACAATTTGCCATTAGGTGGAAGCAAGGATTTAGATTCCAAATCACCTCAGATTGAAGATGAACAAGCTAATGAAGCATCAGATAAAATCAAAGATCAACAAGATCTATTTAACAAAAGGGAGTGTGCCCTTAAAGAAGAAGTTACCAAATTAAAAGCTCAACTGGAGGAAGGAAAAAAAGTAAGGAAGTAGCTAAAGAAGAAAGCACCTCAGAAGAAGAACACAACTCAAAGGAGTAGTGACAGCAAGAGAGACAATTTGCCATTAGTTGGAAGAAAGGATTCAGATTACAAACCACCTCAGATTGAAGATGAACAAGCTAATGAAGCATCACATAAAATCAGAGATCAACAAGATCTATTTAACAAAAGGGAGTGTGCCCTCAAAGAAGAAGTTACCATATTAAAATCTCAACTGGAGGAAGGAAAAAAAGTAAGGAAGTAGCTACAAGATGAAGTGATATCATTAAGAAATGAAATAAATGATTAGAGTTACTATGTAGCTAATATTCTCTCTCTAAAAGAATATCTTGAAAATAAGCAGAACGAAGAACAAGAAAATGAGATTCTAAAACTAAGGCAACAAGTGGAAGAAGGAAGACATACTGAAGAAATGTTGAAGAAGCAATATCTAGAAAATGTTATAGCTCCAAATCTCACTATTATGGTTTGTGATGCTGCACTCATGACCTAGGGCAACCCCTCCTTCCAGACCTGGTCCCGAATTTAAAAAACAGTGTTTTACTCCTTGTACGCGACATTGCCCTGAGTTAAACGCATGTATACGCGGGTCTGCATATACCCAACTCACGCATATGTATTTAAACACTTAAAAAATATAAACTCCTTATTTTCGGGCGGAGATCATGAGTTTTACCTGCTGATCACTTGTTAGTGCCTTTGGCCCCACTGTTCCCAACCAACTGCTAATTAAAAAACTACTTTGGGATTTGTATAAAAATACATCAAAGGGAAGGCCTAAGGGAGGAGAGAAGAGAGAGAAAGGTTATTATACTGATATTTTCCCCCTGACCAGGTCTGAAGATCCTTGTGCCTTCTGCACTTCCCCCATTTGTACAGGAAACATTTGTTTCCTTGTGAGTTGATGTTCATCCACTAGTTATGGCATCATGGAGTGAGTCTTGGAAGGAGATATGCTAGAGGCTTGAGGCTGGACGGATCCGGAAGGAAGCTTTGCTTGGAGCCTGCGAAAGGTTACTCAAGTGATATTACTCCTTTTGTACATTTTATTTGTCTATAATAAAGAAACACGTCTTGGTTCCCGATATGCTTCTTCTTTATGTTTATGATGTTCATGTTTGAATTTCATATATGAATGGTTGTTTAAAGTTCATAACTAACTTCCCTCTTTTATAACATAAAGATGATTTTTGTATAAGTCTTTGTCCATATACTGCTGCATTATATGGAATTGGTTGTTTGCAGGACAAAGGAGTGAAAGGGACTTGAAGAAGGGTTTGGACCCTTGAGGAACTTCTCGAACATAGGACCTAAGGTACACCCTTCTTACTTTAGAATTTGCTTATTATAGCGTAATGGATGTGTGAATGTGTGTTTCTCTGTTTAGACAACTTTCAGTCTGCTAGGGTTTCCACCCAAAAGCCCTAGGGGAGAAAATCCCTCAACAGAATTGGCAACTCCACTGGGGACAACACTCTTGTTGTTCCTAGTTTGGGTGTTTGTCAAGCCAATCAGGGCTCAGTTGCTTGTTGGTTTGTTGTTACTGTCTGGTTTGTTCTTGACTTCTGATTTTTGCCAGTTTCTTCATTTTTTTTTTTATTTTTCTTGAAATCTTTCATATACGCAATTTTCCTTAGTTACATAAGCGTATAAACGCTTATTTCCTAAAGTAAACCCACGTATATGCAGGTTTCCTCAGGCACAGTCACATATACATGCAATCTGCACTTAAGTACAATGGCGTATATCTTGCAACTTTCAAGGTTTATAAATTTTTGTGTCTCTGAAGTTTGTATGGTGTTTTGAGTTAGTTTGAAACAATCATCTTTTCCAGTATCAGTTGTCTGTGTTACAGCAAGCGTCTTACTCTGATTTCTCTCTGATTATAAGGAGTATTGGTCTTGTTTTGTGTTTGCAAGCATCATCGTCTTTTTTCTAAAAGCACGCAAAATTTCTTGATTGGAATCTTGGCTGCTCTGAGTTATCAGAGCAGAAAGATTGTTATCAATCTTTGTGTTCAATTTTTCTTTTGGTGACTTTTTGTTTGCTTAACAAAATCGCTTTTTATGACCATCTACTTCTTTGCTTCATCAAAGTTGTCAATTGATGCTTTTTTGAAATTGTCTTTTTGATCTTTTTTGGTCTTTGTTACCAAAGCTTTCATTGCTGTTTTCGATTGGTAAAAAGCACCTTTAAACACACTTGTTTTTGTTGAGTTTTCATTCATTGTATGGTGTCAACTTGCAAAAGTGTTTCTTGCATATTGTTTCAATCACGAAGTTTCAGTTTGTTGAGAGAATTTTTGAAAAGACTTTTTTTGTTGCTACTTTGAAGAGAACTTTTTGAAAAGTTTAGTTTTTCTTTCTTGAACTTTCTTTTCATTTGGTTTCCTTTTGGTGAGTGAAAGTGCTTTATGTTTGTCTTGAGTTTTGTTTTTAGTGTTTAGACGAAATGAATGGTAGCATTTCATATTCCATCTAGACATTGTAAGTGGCAAAAGAAAATTTGCTAAGCAAAGCAACTTTCCTTTCTTGTTTTTAGAGTTGTTTTCAATCTTTCATCAAGCATATAGTTGTTGCATTAGGACAGATTTGCATCTCTTTAGGCATAAATAGTTTTGTTAACTTTTGAGTGTGAAGTGTGAATTAAAGAAAAGTAAAGAAAAGTTTGTTTCATTAGAAGTTTCCTTTCGAACCCTGTAGAAATTAATCTTCATCAAAAAACAATGACAAAGTGCACTTGCATATAGTTAGGTTTTATTAATTTCTTTTTCGTCGAAAAAACACCACTAGTTTCACTTCCATCATCCCCTGACTTAAAGAACAACCCTTAAAATCAAGCGCTAGCTAAAATTCACTAGAACTTTTTCTTTTAAGTTAAATACACCAACAAGTTTTAGGATTTTAGGGCCCTGTATTAGGTGAGTGGAGAGTTAACTCTCCAAGGCCATTTAAACGTCAAACATAGGAGTCTGAATAATGAGATAAAATCCAATAGTGTTAGGAAGACCAGGAAAGCTCCGAATTTGGGAGTTAAGCACGAGGTTCTGTGAAGACAAGGAAGAGAGATACCCCCTCTCCTACTTGTCCAAACTTACCTCACGACTGTTCCTCCTGGCTTCTGTGATGAGTTGGTATCCATAGTTGCTACTCCTAGGGAACTACATAGGTGGCTGCGGAGGCGAATCCTGTGGCACCAGAGGTCGACGTTGTATCACTCTCGACAGTACTATTGGAGGGCACCCTTGCGAAGCTTGGGGGCTTGCATCAGCACAGGATGTTGTTAGGCGGTCAGCATAACTTCCTCTGTTACCTTCGCTGATAGGCCTGGGCCCTCATCATCCCATACTATCTTCGGAAGGCCCCTTATTTTTCACTTTCTCGTATTTTGGTGTCCGGTCCTAATCACCCGGAGCGGAAATACATGGAAGTTTTTTGACTGGATGTATCTTTAGGGACTTTATAGTGGGTACTCTGTGCTCTTAGTTGGCCTAGCTTTAAATTTTTTGAGTCTTTAGTTAGATCTTAAACAAGAAATTCAAAGTGGCTGACCGATCTCCTAGATGGTCTCGAAGACTTCATGGTCTTTCACCACCGAGTTTAGAGCCTTCTCTAAGAAGGCGCAGAGGTAATAATACTGGTGGGTTTCTTCCCACGGCAATTGACACATCGGGGATTGATCCTCCTCTCGGGGGCATTAGTATTGAAGCAAGGCCTGGTACTTCCGCGGAGCAAGAGAGGAACACTCCAGTTCTTTCTCGAGTTCGCTTACAAGCGGAGGATAATATTGAGGTAGAAGAACTTTTAGAGTCGTTAGTGGCTCCTAATTCTCCCCTACCATCCAGTCTCCACACGTATTGCAATACGTGGGGACTCTAACGCATAGACCGTCAAGTCCAGGTTATGCTACATGCTTACCTTCGATGACCACTACTGGAAGCATGGCTTCTACAAGTGTTACAACTGTACAAACTCCTATATCTGTACAAGGGGGAGGAACTATTTCCATCCCCTCCGTCTCTTTATTCGGATCTTTTGCTAGCACGTCTTTTGTTGGGTCTACCTCCATTCCGTCCATGAGTGGAAATTCCCAAACCAATGCTTTTGGTTCTGGATTCTTCCCATTTGGCGCCCATTAACAGGGCATTCCTTCAGCTCCGTTCGGGGCCGCCACGTCCATGATGAGTGGATCAGCTTCGTTCCAAGGTTTTCCATTCGAAATTAGTCATGTACCACATTCCAAACATATGATAGGATCCATGCCTTTTTCTTCTATAGGACAAAGCAACAATCCTTTCCAAGGTTGGAATAACCCTGGGATTAGTAGTGCCAGAACTGGGAATCCATTTTTCGGCCAATATGGGAATAGGCCGTATACCACAGTTAGTTCATTCCAAAGTATTCCTCCCCTAGCTTCGGCTTGGAACCCATATCAGGGGTTATCAACTCCTTACAATCCTTTAGGAGGAAACTTTGCTGGGTACGGTGGATATACGGTCAGAGATGGTCAAACTCCGAGTTTTGTTGGGTCACAAAGCTTTCCTTTTGGCTCAGCGGGTTTGACTGGTTACTTCGAACAGCCTGGTGCCTTCCAAAATCTAGGCCAATCTTTTCAGAGCTTTGGGAGTTCCGCCTAGTCAGGGTGGAATCCCCAAGCTCCTCCTAGACTTCCGTTTCTGGAAACGTTGAACTTGCCAAACCTCACTAAGTTAACTAATGACCCAATCAAGTATAATCTGACCTGGCCTCCGGTCCCAACTAAACACCCTTTGGATATTCCAAAATTCGAAGGAAAGAGTGGTGAGGACCCGGGTGACCATGTAACCACGTTCCACTTATGGTGCTCATCAAACTCCCTGATCGATGACTCGGTTAGGTTGAGATTATTTCAACACACCTTGACTGGTAACGTGGCCAAATGGTATATAGAGTTGCCTGGGGGTAGCTTTACATCATTTTCCGACTTAGCTAATATTTTCTTGAACCATTTTCAGTTGCCCGTCCGGTATGATGCCGGAATCGAACTACTGGCCACTTTTTGTCAGGATAGGGCAACTCACATTTCTGATCATATTCAGGAATGGAGATGGAGAAGGAGGCTCATTAAAGCCGAAATCCCTCCAAATTACTGTCTCGAGTGGTTCTTGAAGTCTTTGATACCTGAGATCTCCAAGGATGTCTCCATGTCTGGGGTCTATTCTGAGGAGCAAGCCATTTTTAGGGCCCAGCAATTAGAATTGATCTACTCTCAGTATGGGATCCTACAAAAGTACTTGCCAGATGCTCCTGGGTCTAAGTTTGATGTAGCTAAGCCGAAGCCAGGTCCCCACACTGATGGTATTGTTGGGTCGGTAGACACGAATACGGTGAACTTGTTGAATCAATTGCAGCAATTGTCTTTACAAACTGCTTCTAACAACCAAGTCACATCGTCTAACCCTTTCGCTTCCCAAACCTCTTCGATTAATGCCGTCCAATATGATAACCCCAAAGGAAGTCAAAATTCTAATGGGAAAAAGAAAGGACGAGGTAAGAAAAAGAACCAGGATGGGAAGCCTGATGCAAATAAATCTGGGAATAATGCTGGTGTTGGTAGAAATGAGTCGAAAAAGAAAGTCAAGTTTCCATGCAAGTTGTGCAGTGGAGACCATTTAACTCATATTTTCCCCAAGATTGAAGACGCTCACCACTTGTTAGGACAACAAGGGACTTCTAGTTCCCAAGCTATTTTGACCAACCCTTTTCCCCAAGGGCAACAACTTCTTGCTGGCGCGAGTTCAAACCCTGGAACCTCCGCAGGGGGCAACCAAGAAGGGGAAAATCATCGAATGTTTTCATGATGGGTTCTAACGTCCATGTGGCTACTCGGTCATGTGATTATGGTGAAGTCAAAACTTCCAAGGACAAGGTCGTTCCCAGAAGTACTGACCTTCATATCGAGCGACCCCCTATTAAGACTATACCACAGATACCGAAAGGTTCCGCTAAACGTGCGACTATTAACCCTAATGCCAGGGCTGCCCAGAATTACTCCATTGTGGAGGATTTGGCTTAGGGTTCGTGCGCCATGTCCGCTTTAGAGGTTCTCCAGTCGTGTCCGGCTTAGAGAAGTGTTGAGGGATTTTATCCCCTAGGGCTTTTGGGTGGAACCCTAGCAGACTGAAAGTTGTCTAAACAAAGAAACATGCACACACACAACCATTATGCTAGCAAAAGCTAATTCTAAAGTAAGAAGGATGTACCTTAGGTCCTACATTCGAGTAGTTCCTCAAGGGTCCAAACCCTTCTTCACGTCCCTTTTGCTCCTTTGCCCTGCAAAACCAACAATTCCAAAGAATGCAGTAGTATATGGACAAAGATTTATACAAAAATCATCTTTATGTTATACAAGAAGGAACTTAGTTATGAACTTTTAGACATCCATTCATACATGAAATTCAAACATGAACATCATAAACATAAAGAAGAAGCATATCGGGAATCAAGATGTGTTTCTTTATTATAGACAAATAGAAAGTACAAAAAGAGTAATATCACCTGAGCAACCTTTGCAGGCTCCAAGCATAGCCTCCTTCTGGATTCGTCCCGCCACAAGCCTCTAGCATATCTCCTTCCAAGACTCACTTCATGATGCCATAACTAAGGGATGAACATCAAATCACAAGGAAACAAGGGTTTCTTGTACAAATGGGGGAAGTGCAGAAGGCACAAGGGTCTTCAGACCTGATCAGGGGGAAAATCTCAGTGTATAACCTTTCTCTCTCTTCTCTCCTCCCTTAGGCCTTCCCTTTGATGTCTTTTTATACCAATTCCAAAGTATTTTTTTAGTTAAGAATTGGTTGGGAACAGTTGAGGCCACGGGCACTAACAGGTGATCAACAGGTAAAACCCACGATCTCCGCCCGAAAATAAGGAGTTTTATATTTTTTTAAGTGTTTTAATACACATACGCGGGTTGGGTATATATGAGCCCGCGTATACACGCGTTTAATTCAGGGAAATGTCGCGTACAGGGAATAAAACACTGTTTTTTAGATTTTGGACCAGGTCTGGAAGGAAGGGTTGCCCTAGGCCATGAGTGCAGCATCACAAACCATAATAGTGAGATTTGGAGCGATAACATATGCCCCCTAATATATGAGGTCAGAAGGGGTACATGATGGCCGAAATATATTAAGCAAGTACATGGAAAGGAAATCTGTCAAAAGCTGAGGAGTACTTCACCAGAATTCAACCTACCAAGCCACAAAAGAAGATCAGAAAGAAACACCGTTTGAGGCGGGCATACCTATGCTCAGAGAAAGCAAAGCATGTCTGCATATCAAGTACAAGCGGATCCACTAAGTATACACGTATAAATGACTGGAAAATACATAATGGATCATCTGATCGTGATCGAACAAGTACATGTCTGAATATCACATATAAAACTTTCAATGATGCTAAAAGATACAACGGATCACTGATATCAAAGACTGATCCCAAAAGGTACCAACTGAACATGATGGAAAAGGATGGTACTACACTGCAAACTCAGGTGGCAGCATATAGAATGTCGCCATGAATGACTGCAACATATAAGGTGGAGTGGTATCAACTAGCATCAACAGGAGCAACTATCAAGTGAACCAATGAATGCCGATACAGCCTGAGGTCTTCAAAGACCGCCGTGGTACATTTCTACACCATGGGAATAAATGATTTGAAGTCGACCATGTGAGAAATCGTTTGATTACCGGTCATTGATGTATATCGTTAACAAACACGAGACTACTCACTGATAATGATAATGAGCGTCAAGGTACCCACCACAAACTAACAAGTGCGAATAAATGAGCTGAAGTCGAACACCTGTAAGAATCTATCGATCAGGAGACAATGATGGTTTCCCACTGTCGATAGCGAAGGATCTGCCACTAATGACTGCAAACCCCAACGTACTACCAAATGGACTCTAGATCTTCGTCCCAGAGCAATGAGTCGGAGTCGATAGGGAAAGATCCGCTAGAAGGAAGGCATTAAGGCATCCTTCATCAATCTAGCGTGAGTGTAACCCGTAGGCCAATAATGTGGAAGGAATCAGACGAAAAAAGATGTAGTAACCGAACCGAAGTACGTTTCCAGTTTACACAAGATGTAGCTAGCGTGCGGCAGAAACCCTTTGAACCAACCAATAATGAAAGCTGACACAGAGGCGAGGTATCCACCAATAGGGTCAAATGGGAAACCAAGGTACTGCACGAATCCCAATGTGTGATAATGTAAGTTGACGTCGAACACAAGGGAAACCACTCAGTCAAAGACCCATGATACTGATCGATGTTGAGCACAAGGTGACCTATCAATAATGAAAATAGGGCTAGGGTGCAACTCTAGGCCTGCCTTCAGAGCAAGATGTCGTCGTCGATAAGGACAAGACCCTCCAGGAAGAAGTCAATGGGGACCTTCTCAAACCGGCACGAGTAAAGGACCAATATAACTGATGTGATGATAGACATGACCCTGACAACTAGGATGGCCGACTGAAAAATGAGTCAAGAGACACTGCAGAGAGGCCGATTCAGGCTAACTTCCCTTGAACAAAATCACGACTCAATATGACTATGGCAGCATATGATGAATCTGTATAAGTTCGTCATGCAGGAGGCACGAACGAACCCTCCATATGATTGGAAGAGATAACCAATCGGGGGAGAACTGACTCAATAACAAAGGTTGAAGCATACCTAAGTCAAACTAAATCCCACCCAAGCGGAGGAGACTTTGTTTTGAGTGCTTTGTTCAAGGGCGACACGACTGACTCTAGATGCCAATAATAGATGGAAATACTGTCCCGTTCCCGCTCTTTTTGGAATATTTAATTTTTTTGTCTTTTTCTGTTAAGCTCGAAAACGAATAAAAGAATGCTATGGTATAGTGGAAAGAACGAGTGCCAATGAAACAGATGATCTAGTTCCTGGGAGGGGAACATTCCTATGCTCAATGCAGGGAGGCGAAAACTGGTCAGTGACACTCAAAAGTATGTTCTTTCCACAGGTCAAGGTGTGTGAAGTTGCAGAAGTCAAAGGTATGCAAGGTTGATTTTTGCAGTTGTCATGGTCAAAAGTTGGCTTAAACATGAGTCCAAGTGAAGCCGACTCTAGGCCAAAAGGTGCAAATGGTCAATATGCAATGCAGCAGTACAACTCAACACAGAGGAGCCTCTAGGGTATAAGGCCAGAACAAAGCAAAGAAGCTAAGAGGAATGAGTCTTTAATGCATAAGTCATGGCGGGACTATAGAGGACTCCCGAGCCTACTCAAATTGAAACATCATGGGCAACAAATGTCAGTGAGGTGCTAACTACGATGCCCATGTAAAGGATGGCTCTACCATCGTGTCATGATTTAAAAAATCGGCGAGTGAAGATGGCTTACGAACCATAACACTATGGGATCGACCCTATGGCAGATGTATCGACTG
>APFE031043817.1:5437-16536 GCA_000404065.3 Pinus taeda | reverse complement strand
CCTGAAAAGAAAACCAATCTCGACACTCCAAGCTCCCAAGTTAAAAGTCACATGAAACCAAACAAAATGAAATTTTGAAAAAATTTTGCATTTTCAAAACTTATAAAAAGGATTTTGGACTCACCATTGTTACCGTTTGATTTGGAGAGAAAATATTTGGAGCAAAAGGAGCAAATTTCTCGTGCGTCAATTTCTACCGTTCAAATTCCTCAAAATCTTCCAGGTAACCTTTATAGTTAGCTTGCAATTCATTGTGACTAGTTTTAAGATTTTCCATTGATGTTTCACCATTGAACTATTGATCAAAATTTTTCCGCGGCGTATACGCAGGTTGATAATATGAAACCCACGTACACGCAGGCCCTATACGCAACTATGTATACAGTAACCTGCATATACACCGTGAGCTAATTTAAATGAAAACTAACGGTTTAAACTTCAATTTCTTCTCAGGATGCCGATCACATGGCGTGAAAGGGAACATGCAGCGGCTGATAATGAGGTTATGAATGACCCTCAAGCCTTGGATGCTTTACGAGGATGCGACTTGCTCAAATTCTTAAAACTGCCGAACATGAAAGCCAATGTGCGACTACTTGAAATGCTCATTGACTATTGGAATGTCGATCAGGAAGCGTTCATGATTGATCAGATGCCACTCCGAGTGGAGGTGGAGGACATATATTTTATCACGGGCCTTTCTTAAAGGGGAGAGGTAGTACAGTCCCAGGGCAGAACACGAAGTAGCCTCACTATAGAGGACTATGTACAGATATACTGCCCAGGACATCCCAAGAAAGTTGGGAGCTAGATCTCCATTGCACACATGGAGAGTTTATCACTAAGGATCATCCTGTTCACTATAGCTCGAGTGAATGGATCATCCTCACTGCATCAGGCATCACGGCTCAACATGAGTGTGGCAGTGGATTGTCTCACTACGGTGTTTGATTTGTGTACTCCTCTTCTGGCCAGCATGAAGAGCCAGCTCACTTCCATTAAGAGGGGACAGACCAAAAACTTCGGCTACGGGACTATCTTGTGCACCTTTTTCTTCGAGAGGATTCCCGCACTCCGCCCCAGAGTAGTAGTTTCCATCAGCACCCCACTCTATCCACGCATGGGTCGGTGGGCTGATCTGATGAAACGTTTGGGGGGTGGGGAGGTTCCTAGGACTGCATTCGACGATGATTTCTTCACCTGGTGGAATCAGCAGATCATCGTCGTAGATGACTACCCCTATGTCGGGCTGGACTTCCGAGGAGATCCTGACCTAGCTTTACCCCCAGATGCAGTGTGGGGCGAGATCGGTAAGAATTTTTTTTTTTTTTTTTTTTTTTTTTCAAATATAATGATGCATTTTGAAAAATATTTTTGATGAGATTAAAATTACTAATATGATGATCATGATCCAGACATTGGGCCAGTACGACCAGATGGACTCCCACGGCACAGACGACGCGGCCGAGGAGCTGAAGAGGCAGTTGCTGAGATGGAATGGACTCTACACAACGTCCAACGACAACTGACTAAACTGAGCTGTCGAGTACTGATGGCTGCTATAGAGGACCTTCCGGAGGATATGCAACGTCATGTGGTTGGCATGCCACGTGACTGGGTTCGCACTTTTCGCCGTGTAGCCAACGCGATAGCTAACTAATTGGCCACTCATCCTGAGCCGGGGCATTAGATATGTCGGATATGATTATGGGCATTTGAGTCCAAATTTTGTATATTTTTTGGATGACATATGTACACTCGAGATACTTTTATGATGATATATATATATATACAGTTTGACTTTTTGATGCTTTGATTTTATGATGAATGATTGATGTGCTAGTCTAATGCTTGATTAGCGATAGAATCAGCAACCAATTATGAAGATCTTGGAAATGTGAAATAATTATATAAACAAATGATATTTGCAACAACCTCACTCTTAAATACTGGCGATATAAACATGGATCCCTTACCCGATAAATGTTATTTAATTGAGACACTATCAATTGAGAATCGAGATACACTACTAATGAGTGGATCCCATAAATGATTGCCTCGGATAGTAAATTAATAATTGCACTATACTCAGCCATATTATTCGAAGCAGGACGAATGCATACGCCTCTTTATACCATTAATTAACCAGCTGGATAATAAAGTACCCAAGCCGCGGAAGCGAGATTCTGAGTGTGCCGACTAGCACCATCGGCGAACCCAAAATAGACCAAGTCATCCATCAACACCTGCAACGGCAGACCAAAAAGTGTTGACATCACAAAAATATCGATAATATATGTACAAATATACATAATTTACAAAGAAGCCATTGCCTAACTTCTTCTTAAGCAAAGTACTTCTTTAGGTAGAGCCCGTTTTGGGGCTCTGCCAGCTTGTTTCCCTCAAAATCGATTTAACTCATACGATCCTTTTTCTAAAACTCGTTTAATAATGAAAGGACCGTACCACATAGGCTTAAACTTTCCTGCCCCCAAGGCGTCTTTATCTTGGTCGTAGACCAAGACAAGGTCACCCTCGGAAAATACTCGAGGACGGATAGATTTATCATACTGCGTTTTTACCCTTTTCTTATGGGCCTCATTCATCGTGGCGGCATCTCGACACTGCTCATCGAGATGTTCCAAGTGAAGGAGGCGCTCTTCGAGACTCGAAGTCTCTAGAAGGAGCTCTACAGCTAACTTGAGAGACGGAATTTCACATTCGATCGGAAAGATATATTCCATCCCATAAACTAACTGAAAAGGCGTAAAACCAGCAGCAGTCTTTACGGAGGTTCGATATGCCCAAAGAGCCGAATACAACATAACGTGCCAATTGGAATGATTTTTGTCGATTGTCCATTGGAGTATCGTCTTAAGAGTTTTATTAACTTCCTCGACCTGTCCATTGGCCTGAGGATAATAAGGAGCTGAATGCTCTTGACGGAAACCTAATTAAAGGGCCAATTCAGACATGAGTTGATTCTGGAAGTGATTACCATGATCAGTGACAATCTCTCTTGGGACACCGAATCTTGAGATAACCTGATTGAAGAGAAACAAAGTTGCCGTGTCACTATCGTTTTTATAAGTGGGCATGGCTTCGGCCCACTTCGTAAAGTAGTCTACCGCCACAATAATATACTTGTGATTCGCTGCTGAAGGCGGATTACAAGTTGTAAAATCAATACACCACTTAGTAAAAGGACCGATTGTCACAACGAGAAAAAGAGGAGATGGATGAGCATGCATCTTTCGAGTAAATACCTGACAAGGGTGGCAACGTTTGACCTCTTCCACACAGTCTTTAAAAAGTGAAGGCCAAAAATAGCCAGCACGTAAGATGCGCTGGGCTGTAGCAAGCCCTGATAGATGAACACCACAAGCTCCACTGTGGCAATCATTAAGCACAAACTCTGCTTCTTCCAAGGTTAAACAGCGCCGAAGGATTGAATCAACCCCTCGACAGTATAAGGTATCACCAATGATAACATAGTTCTTGGCCAGGTGACGTAATTTACGACGTTCATCCTTGGAAAAAGTGGAGGGAAACTTCGAAGTCTGGAGATAGACAATGATATCTCCATACCAAGGGTCGAGTGAAGAAATGAGTAATAAATGTTCTTCGGGAAAAATTTCCTCATAAACCGTATCCTCTCCACAAGGCAGCTCAGAAATTAACTCTGCAAAAACCATGGATTTCTTAGACTTAGCTGACAAGAATTCGAGATCGAATTCTTGCAAAATGACTATCCATCTATTATATTTGTCCCCAATCACTCGCCTACTGAGGAAAAATTGAAATGGATTGACCGCCGCTAAGACAAAAGTTTTTCCTAGCAAGATGTAATGACGGAGCCGCTGGACAGCATGAACAGCTGCGAAGGCCAATTTCTCTACCGGAGAATAGCGAAGTTCAGGGCCTATTAAGCCTCGGCTCAAATAATAAATCACGTGCTCGGTGAGAGCATCGTCCTCCTGAACCAGAACCATAGCAATGGTTGATTCTGCTGCCACGAGATATAAAAGGAAGTCTCTGCCATAATCCGGTGGACTCAAAAGCGGGGTAGAGACTAATGCTTTTTTCAAAGCATCAAACGATCGTTACGCAAAGTCGTCCCATACAAATGGAACTCCTTTACGTAATAACCGCATGAACCCTTTAGTGATCTCAGCATAGTTTTCTATAATTCGCCGTAAAAAATTAGCCTTCCCTTGAAGACTCTGAAGTTGACGAATTGAGGACGGGGGAGGCAACCGCACTATTGCCTCAACCTTGAAGGGATCAACGCGAATCCCCTCATTTGACACAATGAACCCTAACAATCGACCGGATGTAACCGCCAAAATGCACTTGTTGGGATTCAACCGGATTTTATAAAAATGACATCACTCGAAAACCATTCGAAGGTGGCTAGGGTGATCAGTTCTCTTTCGAGAATGAGCAGCGAGATCATCCAAATACGCTTCAATGACATGCTTGATGTTGTGGAAAGCATAAGACATGGCCCGCTGAAAGGTAGCTCCAACGTTTTTAAGACCAAAAGGCATCTTTCTATATGCAAAGGTACCCCTGGGACATATGAAGGTCATCTTATGTTGGTCTTCAGGACAGATAGAAATTTGATTATAACCATAGAATCCATCCATGAAGGAAAAAATCTCATTACCTGCACACTCGTCAATAATCTGATCAATAAATGGCGTGGGGTAATTGTCCTTAGGACAAGCCTTGTTTAGGTCCCTAAAATCGATGCATACTCAGATTGTTCCTTGCTTTTTATCTACAGGGACTAGGTTAGAAACCAAATCAGTAAGAGGAACAGGGTATATGAAACCCGCCTTTAGCACCTTCTCCACTTCTGCTTTGATAGCTGCTGCTTTCCTAGGGTTGACCGGCCGAAGCCTCTGATGCACAGGTTTGGTGTTTTTGTACATCTTGATCTCATGTTGAGCTATAGATGGGTCAATGCCAGGCATTTCCTCATAAGACCAAGCAAATACATCCCGAAATTCTTTAAACAGGTCGGTGTAAATTTGAATTTCTTCAGGGGAACACTCAATTCCGATGAAGAGATTCTCGATTGTGTTAGGGTCCCTAGAGATGTTTATAGGTATTTTTTTTGAAATCACCGACATATTACCTTCGGCATGAACGTGTGCTGGAGCCAAAGGGTTTGACACCATATAAACATCACTAGAATATAGCTCGGAGAAGCTAGACTCTACCTCCTGCAATGGAGGAAGAAAGTATGAACGATGGTGTAAATCTTCCCAAGGTCTATCTATACCCATCATTTCTTCAAGAATTGATTCTTCCGATGGTAAAACTGAATCCAAGCAGTCCAAAGCAGAGGTAGAATCAAGGCTCCAAGCGAGGGCCACATCGCCATCTAACTCCTCTTCAGAAAAAGGAGTAGAATGGTCATCTGCAGAGTTCACGATAGACTGATATCTAAGCTCAGCTGTAGATATAGGAAATGCCATTCCATTCTCTTGTCCTTCAACTAATGTGGTCATAGGTGAAGGTAAGGTCCAGGGGTCCAAAAAATAACGAGTTCGAAAGAACCCATCTCGAGAAAACTCCCTAGATGATGAAATAGCATTGATTTTAGCGATAGGAGAGGGAAACTCAAAGGTACCCATCAACGAGGAATACATCCCTACTCCTAGATTCTCAGTAGGCGGACGAGGGTTATCCACTAAAGGAACAGTAGAGTCAAAAGTTGCTTGAGGATCAACTGGACAATAATATAATTGATCCACCTTTACGATTTTCCCCTCATGAGGAAAGCAAATGACACGAAACAGAGTTGAAACAATGGCGTCGATTTCATATACCCAGTTCCTTCCTAGGAGGAGATTATAATCTAGGTTAGCATCTACGACTTCTACTTCAATATTAACGACCTTCCCCCCAACACATATAGGAAAGGCCGGGATAATCCCATGTGGCTTATGAGAATGGCCATCGAATGCAGTCAAGACAGTTGGTGAAGGAACGGCCAAAGGCGATCCAATAGCCTTCCAACATGACATCGACATTACGCACGGGGAAGCTCCTTCATCAATAACAGTTCGAAAAATGTTAATTTTCCGGTATGTGGAATTTATTTGAAAAGCCATGTGATGAGGGAATCGCTTTTTGACATTTAACATGTAGAAAGTGAGCACCAAAGAATTAGTTGGATCTATTGCCCCGATGGCGGAAAGTAAAGCACTTCTCTAAGCCGGACACGACTTGAGAACCTCTAAAGCGGACATAGCGCACAGAATTTGAGCCAGATCCTCCACAATGGAGTAATTCTGGGCAGCCCAAGCATTAGGATTAATCGTCGCGTGTTTAGCGGAACCTTTCGGTATCCATGGTATAGTCTCAACAGGGGGTCGCTCGATATGAAGGTCAGTACTTCCGAGAACAGCCTTATCCTTGGAATTTTTGGCTTCACCATAATCACGTGACCGAGTAGCCAGATGGACGTTAGAACCCATCATGAAAACATTCGATGATTTTTCCCCTTCCTGGTTTCCTCCTACGCAGGTCCCAGGGTTTGAACGCGCGGCAGCAAGAAGTTGCTGCCCTTGGGGAAAAGGGTTAGTTAACACAGCTTGGGAACTGGAAGTCCCTTGCTTCCCTAACAAGCGCTGAGAATCTTCAATCTTGGGGCAAAGATGAGTTAAATGGTCTCCACCGCATAACTTGCATGGCAACTTAACTTTCTTCTTTGACTCATTTCTACCCCCACCAGCATTATTGCCGGATTGGTTTGCATCAAGTTCCCATCCTGGGTCTTTTTCTTACCTCGTCCTTTCTTTTTCCCATTGGAATTTTGACTTCCTTTGGGATTATCCGATTGGACGACATTAATTGAAGAAGTTTGGGAAGCGGAAGGATTAGACGATGTGACTTGGTTGTTATAAGCAGTTTGTAAAGACAACTGCTGCAATTGATTCAAAAAGTTCACCGTATTTGTGTCTACTGACCCAACAATACCATCCGCGTGGCGACCTGGCTTCGGCTATAGCTACATCAACCTTAGACCCAGGAGCATCTGGCAAGTACTTTTGTAGGATCCCAGACTGAGAGTAGATCAGTTCTAATTGTTGGGCCCTAAAAATGGATTGCTCCTCGGAATAGACCCCTGACATGGAGACATCCTTGGAGATCTCAGGTATCAAATACTTCAAGAACCAATCGAGACGGTACTCCGAAGGGATTTCAGCTTTAATGAGCCTCTTTCTCCGTCTCCATTCCTGAATGTGATTGGAAATGTGAGTTTCCCTATCCTGACAAAAAGTAGCCAGTAGTTCGGTTCCGGCATCATACCGGACGGGCAACTGAAAATGGTTCAAGAAAATATTGGCTAAGTCAGTGAATGATGTAAAGATTCCCCCAGGAAACTCTATATACCAGTTAGCCGCGTTGCCAGTCAAGGTGCGTTGAAATAATCTCAACCTAACCGAGTCATCGATCAGGGAGTTCGATGAGCACCATAAGTGGAACGTGGTTACGTGGTCGCCCGGATCCTCACCACTTTTCCCTTCGAATTTTGGAATATCCGAAGGGAGTTTTGTTGGGACCGGAGGCCAGGCCGGATTATACTTGATTGGGTCGTTAGTTAACTTAGTGAGGTCTGGCAAGTTTAACGTTGCCAGAAACGGAAGTCTAGGCGGAGCTTGGGGATTCCACCCTGACTGGGCAGCACTCCCAAAGCTCTGAAAAGATTGGCCTGGATTTTGGAAGGCACCAGGTTGCCCGAAGTAACCAGTAGAACCCACTGAGCCAAAAGGCAGGCCTTGTGACCCAGCAAAACTCGGAGTTTGACCAACTCCGGATGTATATCCACCATACCCAGCAAAGTTTCCTCCTAAAGGATTGTAAGGAGTTGACAACCCCTGATATGGATTCCAAGCCAAAGCTAGGGGAGGAATACTTTGGAACGAACTAACCGTGGTATATGGCCTATTCTCATATTGGCCGAAGAATGGATTCCCAGTTCCGGCACTACTAAGCCTAGGGTTATTCCAACCTTGGAAAGGATTGCTACTTTGTCCTACCGAAGAAAAAGGCATAGATCCTATCGTAGGGTTGGAATGTGGTATATTACCACTTTTGAATGGAAAAACTTGGAACGAAGCCGACCCACTCATCATGGAAATGGAGGCCCCGAACGGAGCTGAAGGAATGCCCTATGAATGGGCACCAAATGGGAAGTACCCAGAACCAAAAGCATTTGTTTGGGAATTTCCACTCGTGGACGGAATGGAGGTAGACCCAACAAAAGACGTGCTAGAAAAAGATCCGAATAAAGAGACGGAGGGGATGGAAATAGTTCCACCCCCTTGTACAGATATAGGAGTTTGTACAGTCGTAGCACTAGTAGAAGCCATGCTTCCAGTAGTGGTCATCGAAGGTAAGCGCATAGCGTAACCTGGAATTGACGGCCTATGCGTCGGAGTCCCAACGTATTGCAATACGTGTGGATGACTAGATGGTAGGGTAGAATTCGGAGCCGCTAACTGTTATAGCTCCAAATCTCACCATTATGGTTTCTGATGCTACACCCATGGCCTAGGGAAACCCCTCCTTCCAGACCTGGTCCAAAATCTAAAAAACAGGGTTTTATTCCCTGTACATGACATTGCCCTGAGTTAAACGGGTGTATACGTGGGTTCATACATACCCAACCCCCGTATGTGTATTAAAACACTTAAAAAAATATAAAAATCCTTATTTTCGGGTGGAGATCGCGGATTTTACCTGCTGATCACCTGTTAGTGCCCGTGGCCTCAACTGTCCCCAACCAATTCCTAACTAAAAAACTACTTTGGAATTGGTATAAAAAGACATCAAAGGGAAGGCCTAAAGGGGAGAGAGATCATAGAGCAAGGTTATTATACTGAGTGTTTTCCCCTGATCAGGTCTGAAGACCCTTGTGCCTTCTGCACTTCCCCCATCTTGTACAGGAAACCCTTCTTTCCTTGTGATTGGATGTTCATTCTTTAGCCATGACATCTTGGAGTGAGTATTGGAAGGTGACCTACTAGAGGCTTGAGGCGGGACAGATCCAGAAGGAGGCTGAGCTTTGAGCCTGCAGAAGTGGTTAAGGTGATATTGCTCTTTTTTCATGCTATTCTATTTGTCTAATAAAGAAACACGTCTTGTTCCCGAAACGCTTCTTTCTTTATGTTAATGATGTTCATATTTGAATTTCATGCATGAATAGATGTTTAGAAGTTTGTAACTAACTCTTTTCTTATATAACATAAAGATCATTTTTATGTAAATCTTTGTCCATATACTGCTGCAATCCTTGGAACTGTTGTTTTTGCAGGGCAAAGGAGCGGAAGGGACGTGAAGAAGGGTTTGCACCCTTGAGTAACTACCCAAACGTAGGACCTCAGGTATGTCCTTCTCACCCTAGAAGTAGCTTTTTTTATAGCATAAACGGCTGTGTGTATATGTTTCTTGACTTAGACAACTTTCAGTCTGCTAGGGTTCCACCCAAGAGCCTTAGGGGATAATATCCCGCAACAGAACTGGTGACTCCACTGGGGAACAACATCCTTGTTGTTCCTTGTTGGGCGTTTTTCAAGCCTATCAGGGCTCAGTAGCTTGCTGGCTTATTGTTATTGTTTGGTCTGTTTCTGACTTTTGAGTTTTACCAGTTTCTTGAGTTTCTTTTTTATTTTTCTTGAAAGACCACATACATGCTGCTTTTCTTGGTTATAGAGGCGTATAAACGCTTGGTGTCTGAAGTAAACCCGCGTATACGCAGGTTTCCTCAGGCACAGTCGCGTATACACGCATTCTGCACTGAACGCAGTCGCGTATACTTGGAAATTTTCAAGATTTATAAACCTTTTTGTCTCTGGAGTGTTTCTGGTGCTTTCAATCAGTTTAAACAGTCACCTTTGTCAGTATCAGTTATATGTTTTCCAGCAAGTGTCCTTACTCCAACTTCTCTCTAAATTATAAGAAGTCTTGGTCTTGTTTCGTGTTTGCGAGTGTCATCATCTTTTTGCTTTAAACACACAAAATCTCCTTACTGGAATCTTGGCTGCCCTGAGTGATCAGAGCAGAAAAGATTGTCATTAATCTTTGTGTTTAACTTTGTTCTTGGTGACTTTTTGGTTTGCTTAACGAAATAGTTTTTTATGACCTATTGCTTCTTTGTTTCATCAAAGTACTCATTTTGATACTTTCTTGGAACCGTTCTTTTGATCTTTTTAGGTCTTTGCTACCAAAGCTTTCCTTGCTGCCTTCCATTGTCGAAAGCCCTTTTGAGCACATTTGTGTTTTGTTGAGTTTTCATTCCTTGTTGGGTATAAACTTGCAAAAAGTGTTTCTTGCTTGTTTCGATTGTGAAGTGACGGTTTTTGTTGAAAGCATTTTCAAAAGGACCCCCTTTTTTTTTTGTTTCTACTTTCAAGTGAACTTTTTGAAAAGTTTTAGTTTTTGCTTTCTTGAACTTGCTTTTCATTTTGCTTCCTTTTGTTGAATGAAAGTGTTTTTATTATATTGAGTTTTGCTTTTAATATTTAGACGAATTGTACTATCTTTGATTCCATCTAAATATAGTAAGTGGCAAAAAAGAAATTTGATCAACAAAAAAACTTTTATTTCTTGTTAGAGTAGTTTTCAATCTTGCATCAAGCATTTAGTATTGCATTTAGGACAAATTTGCATCTCTTTTGGCATAAAATAGATTTGTTAACTTTTGAGCGTGAAGTATGCATGAATAGAAAAGAAAACAAAAAATTTGTTTCAATATAAGTTTCCTCTTGAACCCTGTAGAAGATTACTTTTCATCGAAAAACAATGACAAAGTGCATAAGCATATAGTTAAGTTTTATTAATATTAATCTTTTTTGCGTCAAAAACACATCATCAGTTTCACTTCCACTACCTCTTGACCTAAAAGAACAGCCTTTAAAAAATCAAGCGCTAATAAAATCAACTAGAACTGTTTTATTTTTAGAATACACAAACAAGTTTTAGGATTTTTAGGGCCTTGGAATAGGCGAGTGGAGAGTTAACTCTCCAAGGCCACATCAAAACGTCAAAACATAGGAGGCTGATTAAAGAGTGAAAAACCA